>SNQJ01S0038968.1:27159-43102 GCA_010110895.2 Picea sitchensis | reverse complement strand
ATGAGAACTCCTCTCCTTTTATAAGTTGAAGAGGATAAGATGAGGAGGTTAGGATGATCCCACTAAATCATGAAAGCGAGTAAGATCCAAACCATTCTGATGCCACCTCACCATAGAAGTTTTTCCTTCTAGAAGATTCGAGAAAATGCTCATTTTTCCCACGTGTAGGCATTCTCGCACCCTAGCTATAGAGAAACCTACGAACACCTTGCACCCTAGATATAGTGCAACCTGCGAGAATGGGTCATTCTCGCACGCTGCCTATATAGAAACCTGCGAACTTCCTTTTTTATAAGGTTTTTACATAGGAAAATGCAACTTCTTTTATCAGGAAAATTTCTTCTCCCTTCTCTCTTTAGGAACTTAGGCCACTGACCCCTCTGAAGGAAACAGATAGATTTACATCATTAACAATCATAGGGATGATGAAAATAATGTGTAACAACAGGAAGGCGGGACCCCTAGTTGGAGCCTATGTTGGAGCCGCCCTTGTTTTTTAGCCTATCACATTTTTCATTTTGATGCTTGAAATCTAAAGATGTTTTTCTTTTTCCCTCTGAGATATCGATGATGTCGGAAGCTTGATCACGCAAGCAGCAATGATTTTTAATACTCTCGAAACAAGTCCTACCTTTCGTAAAAAGGTTTCCTCTTTTTGTTCTACTTCGGGATCTCGTAGGTCGTATACTATAATTCATGAAATCTCCATATCCCGAGTCACAAAACGGTGAAATCATGTTAACTTTCCACTCAAGACAGTAACAAGGGTAAAGTTTTCTCTAATGCATGGTTAAGCATCATCGGGGTTTCATGTCTCGGTGTTCGCCAAACCCAAAATTTTATTATCACAACCCTGATAGCCGAGGACACGAGGTCCTTTTGAATAACCCAGGTGAAGGATTAAAGGTAAAACCTAACCATGGTAAAGTTGTTCTCGGCATCTCGCCACTCGGTAGTATCTTTTTCGAAGGTTACAGAGTCTAAACCCCAACTCGCGAATTCACGATGTAATTATAACTTGATTAATTAATCACTTAATCCAAGATTACCTTCCCTTTTAATTAAGTCATGTTATCGTGATCTCGCGATTTCGCAGCTCGGCATGTAAATCTCCCAGAAACTTATCTTCGAAGTACCGAGTCACGATATGGAAAATATAATAATTATAAAATTAATCAATCCCTAAATCACGATTACCTTTAATTAAACCAAAATCAATCTTCGCAGTCTCGAGAGTTAGAGACTCAAATTGTTAAAGGAAAATCCCTGATATAACGAGTAGTGAGATAGTGATTAACGATTGGCGAGATTGGATTAATTAAGCTAAAACAAGACATATACTGTGTTTCGATGCTTAAACGATTCTCGAGGAAGCCTTTTTCTCTCCATACGCCAACCGACTTTTAAACCACCAAAAATTTATGAAATTAGTGAGGAAATAGGGTAAATCTATGAATATAAGATCAAATTTTTACGGCATAAATTTATTTCTAACTGTGATTTGACAGGCTTGTTTTGAAAAGTACCGAGTTTTCAAATATATGTAAGAGTTTCTTTTCATTATAACGAATGCATTTTCATAGCACGCAGAGCTCATCACTTCAGAGTAAACTGACTTCTGTATGTATATGCAGTTCTATCGCAGAAGAGCTAAAACACAAGCTTCAGCCATGGCCCCATGGAAAGCAGCAAAGGAAAATATCGAGGTTTTGGGACAAGGCTCAGATATTGTCTCTGATACTTTGCCCCAAAATATCGACTCGGTCCCTAACTGGTCATATGTTTCAGATATGCTACAATCAGAATTGGTGGATTATTCCGACGACTCCGACGACAACGAAAAAGATGATATAACGACCAAGTACAAAATCGTCGTCCAATCCAAAATGCACAGGGTAGCATCTAGGCCACGGTTGCTTCCATATTATGACATGATCCGATGGGCATTGGATCACGTGGACATACCGACTAGGACTATCATGAACAAGCAACGAGTCACTGTCAGGACATTTAGGCCAGAGCATCTGCAAACCATGTATAAGCTACCCGCGACGTCTGACCACACATATGGGACCGATTTCCTGGAAGAATTCAAGGAGAAGGAATGCATGCAGTACGATAAGACCATGTCTATTTTGATAAAGGATTGGGTTTCAAACACCGCGAAGTTCAGAGCTGATACTCACAGCGTTTATTCAATCACTTCGTTAGAACCGCATTATAGATATGTGGCCATGATGACCTGCTGGTTATATGGGAGAGAGGACACAGTCCATTTTTTTCTCGCGTGGGTGCCTCTTATGTTTCGGGTCTTAGAAGGTTGTTCCTTTGATTGGGAAAATATGCTTTCAGATAGCTTGGCCAATCGGGTCACAGAGTATCGGGAGCAGAAGGAAAATGGGAGGTCATCCTCATTCTTCATGTCTGCGTATATTATGGATGCAATATGTTTTATGACACCATTTCCATTAATGAGCTGGGGTTGGACTCCAGCCTAAGACAAACCCATACATGTATATCATGAAAAACTATGGGAAAACAAAGCAAAAAATTTCGCATATGAAATTTTTAACTGGGAGATGGTGCCCCTGCATGTCGCCATTTTTGGTCACCCTCCACCCTGTATCTCGGACATCATAGAAAAAAATATGAGTAGCATAGAGGACTGATACGTGGAAGGCATAATTTTCATTGCTCAAAGTTTTTGGGCTTCTATTCCCCTGCATGCGCTGCCATTGTTCATTCCTGACAAGCTAGCTTGTCGCGAGGTCACCCGACAGACGGTAATTGGTGGTGTAAGTAAAGAGCTCAATGGGTATTCAAAGAAGGTATGGCTGTCTTTTCCCATTAGTTTGTATTCTTTTTCTTTATTAGATTTCGAGCACGCCAAAGCCAAGGTTGTTTCCCTGGAAGACCTAAATTTGGTCTCCATCGAATACAAGAAGCACGATCCACAGAGGGTCGTGACCAATCATTTGGCTAATTGCGGGCTCAAAATATTTGAACATGAGAATTCACCCTCGGATGACATTTTCCGAGGAGCGAGGTCCTATGAGGAAATTCTAGCCTAGATTCAATCCTTGGCACCCAAGGATAGAGCCAAGGTATTGAAATTCTGGGAACACCGACGTAGCTATCTCCCGGTTGTATTGTGAGGTGAGGGTCCAGGTATTTCAGAGATGAAACAGAAGGATGTTGAAGGTTCTAAATATGCAACTCTTGACCAAGGAAAACACTAGGACAAGTAGGAATGAATGAAGAATCCAGAAGTAGAGGAAAAGACTCCGGACCCACCAAAGAAACATAATCTGGAGACCAAGATAAAGACCCCAGAACCGCCAAAGATGAAGAACCTGGTCAATACCCTAGGAAAATCGGTGAAATAGATCGGAGAACCCATCACATCTGTCACCCCTTTGCAGTCGACGCAGGGAAATATCGAAGAAGGATGGATATTCAATGAGGAGTTGAGGCCCATAAGAGTAGAAGAACTCCCTCCTAATGAGTTTTTATTTGATAAAAAGAGAAAAGTAGTAGTAAAAAGAGAATTCTACCAGGAAGGAGAGTCGACTGCCAAAAAGTATAAAGTTATGACCGATGGAAAAGATAAAAGGAATGAGAAATTCGCCACTGAGATCGCAGGGACGCTAGGAGCATATGCCTCTGCGAATCAATTCTCAGCCTAACTTTTGAAGAACCAACTTAAAAGAAAAAATTGCCTAATCAGGACTCTTGAAGCCAGATTGGCCTCATCCATGGAGAATGCTAAAGGTCAGGTGAGCGTGGAAATAGAGTAGGCCAGATTGGCCGATAAAAATGAAATATAGGTGCTCAAAAATAAGCTTGAGCAAGCACAGCTAGTGGTCTGGGATGGTCGGATGCAGGCGAGCTAGTAGAGGAATTTGATGGAACAGCTGCAGGCTCGGGTAGAAATCGCCGAGAGAAAAATGATAAACATTGGGATGTTCAAATCCCAAGCAATTGAAATTTGGAGCAAAATCTCTTCGTCACAACAGAATTTGCTCACAAAGGTGGGAGCGATTCGGGAAAACTGTCTGTTGGTCAATTAGGTTTCCGAGAACCTATCTGCCAGAGAAAGGGATGCCGGAGCGGCTTGGGTCGCCTTCCAGGAGGCGGTGATAGCCACAAATAATAGAGTTTTGATAGGTTCTCCCAGGCTCACCATCTCAGAACAAACTAGAGGAAATATTATGTTAAAGGAATGGGAGCATAACATCGTCGAAGGCAAGCAACAAGCCCAAAAGATAAGAAATTCCTTGGAGGAGGCTTTCAATTCTATAGACGGCGAGCTACTGGGAATTGACAGCAGAGGTGACACCGAGACATTGATGCAGATGAATGTGGAATAGATCTCACTTGATCTGAAGGAAAAGGAAGATAGAGATTTCGTCGATATCTCTCAGATGACTGTGGTGGACATAGTCCAAGTTGATAAGTGCATGATCAAACCCAGGGCGCAACTATGTGCCATCAACATCATCGATGGACAGATGGAGGACAGGCTACAACAGTTATCCCGTGAATGATACTTCTTCGAAGCCAGTTTTCAAGTTGAACCATCGTGGCTAATATCTCAACTTGTGGAAAGATGTATCGCCCATACCAAGCTCGCACAATGACAAACATCTGGCACCAAGTGAAGATAAAGTAGGAGAAATGGAGCGATTTCTCTCTTCTCTGTCATAACTAAAATTTTGTGACTATTGAGATTCTACCTGCTTTGTAAAATTGTATAAATACATCATGAAATGAAATAAAAAAGGATGGACCTTTTTGTGTCATTTGTAATAGAGTTTTTACATTTGAGAGTTAATACAAGCAGATATGGAGATTCTCAATTTCGTCACTACTTTATTACAGGTTTTCTTCCTTGTATCTCATTTTTCCATTTCAATTCATATTCATAATTGATTTGCTTTGTTATACTTTAGTATGACCACTACTATAACGAATGAATTTTGGTTTTCTGTAATTTTTTATTGTCCTTCCTCTGCACCAACTATCAATGGGTGTAAGACCAATCTGCATTTTCGGAATTCTACATATATTATTTATTACATCGGTTATTTTCTTACATATTTGCCTCTTCTGTTTATGTCATAATATCTTCCCCTGGTATGAACCTTACACTATAGACAACTCAATGTTTTTCTCCCACCTCACACCTTTATAAAAATATAATACAGTTACGGGAACGAGCCTTTGATTTGCATCCCTGTTTTATTCCTAAAACTGTAAAATATCTTTTATTCGACCAAATTGAGACAACACTCAATCTCTCTCTGAAGTTTTTCCCTTTTCACTGTTCCTACATGACTGTCCCTTTACCAATACAACCTAATATCCAAACTGGATTATCAGACCAAACGCATATTGCCTTAAACCTATTCGAAACAATCCTTAAAACTACTACTAGCCGGGTCGAACTTGAACGTTCATGGACAACCATTGAACAAGATATAACTATCCAGGAACAGTTGGAATCTAGACAACACCAACGAAGAAATCTTCCCTAGTTTCCTTTACCGAAGGTTGACATTTCTACCTTCTCCATCTTTTACCCACTTTCGGATGCCTTGACACTGTACTTCTAAGCCTTAAGTATAGACTCAGGAACAAGAGGGATGATAAAGAAAAAACTGCTTTCGCTACCCCTTGGGGTAATTTTATGTATGATAAAATGCCTTTTGGTTTAATGAATGCAGTGGAAAATTTTCAGCGAGACATGGATATCACTTTCATGGGTGAGAGAGACAAGTTCGTTGTTATCTGTCTTGATGACCTGACTGTTTTCTCCAAATCTGATGTAGAACATCTAATGCACCTTAAACAAACCTTTGAGAAATGTTGAAAGTTTGGTTTGTCACTCAATCCCAAGAAATCTCATTTCACAATGCAAGAAGGTAAACTCTTGGGCCATATCGTGTCTAGGGACATAATCAAAATCGATCCCAAAAGGGTTGAGGCAATAGATACAATAATTTTTCCTAGAAATGTAAATGAAATTTAGTGTTTTTTAGAGAAAATAAATTTCTTGAGGAGAATCATCCCTAACTTTGCCGAAATTGTGAAATTGATAACATATATGCTCAAAAGGGACAGTGAAGTGAAATGGACAAGTGAATCCAAAGCCTCCTTTCAACGCATCAAGAAAGTAATAAGCAAAGCACCAGTCTTGGCCAGTCCAGATTACACAAAAGAGTTTTTGATTTTTTCTTTTGCTTCAAAACATACTATAGCAGTTGCGTTGTTACAAAAAAATGAGTAAAGTTTTGAGCGGCCTATTGCATTTTTTAGCAAAAGTCTCTGGGATGCCGAGTTGAAATATGATATATTGAAGAAACATGCCTATGTAATTGTGAAATCTCTCAAGGCTTTCAGAACTTACGTGTTGCACTCAAAAGTTATTGCTTATGTGCCCTCTAGCTCTGTTAAATATATCCTGGTGCAACCAGACAACGACAGAAGAAGAGGCAAGTGGTTAGCTAAGATCTAGGAGTTTGACCTACAAGTCAAACCAGCTAAAATTATCAAAGGTCATGGTTTGGCCAAATTTCTTGCCGAATCGAACTTAAAAGCACTAGGGATAAATCAGCTACAACATACCAAGGTATTTGTGGAAATAGACCAGCTTGATGCCTCTTCACCTACAACCGAAATTCATGAGAAGTTTTCCACCTCGGCCTAGTATCATGACATTGTCCATTACCTACTTACGCTCCAATGTCCTACTAATTTAACCCCGTCTAAGGCCAGGACGTTAAAATTACATGTTGTAAAATACTGTATCATAGATGCTAAATTGTATTGGAAAGACCCCCCTAGGTTTCCTATTGAGGTGTTTAGTTGAAACTGAAACAGAAGGGGTTATAGATGAATTCCATGTTGGGGTGTGTGGAGGACAACATGCGTGGCGAGAAACAACTTATAATATCTTAAGAGCCAGATACTACTAGAACAAATTGTTCACAAAAGTGAACATTAGAGTTTGAAATTGTGTCCCTTGTCGGTTGTTCACAGGAAAACAGAAGATCCCGGCTTTGCCCCTTATACCAGTTAAAACAGAAACACCATTTCAACAATGGGGACTTGATTTCATTGAAGAAATTCATCCACACTCTAGTGCACAACAAAAATGGATCCTAACAGCTATTGATTACTTCACTAAATGGGTTGAAGCTATCCCCACAATAAATGCAACTGATTCAGTAGTAATCAATTTCTTGGAAGATAATATTTTATCCAGATTCGGGTGTCCTCGAAAGATAGTCACTGATAATGCCCAAGCTTTTAAATATATGACCATGATAATTTTTTGCCAAAAATATAACATCATACTAGGACACTCCATGATTTACTATCCACAAGGTAATGGTCTAGCTGAATCATCCAACAAAATCCTGATTACCATGATAAAAAAGGTTTTAACTGAAAACAAAAAAGCATGACATATCCATTTAAAATATGCACTATGGGCCAATAGAATAAGTACTAAAAGATCAATTGGGATTTCCCCTTTCCAGATGGTATGTGGCATTGATGCCATTTTACCAACAAACGTAGCTCTGCTAGTGATGAAAATCTGGTAGGACTCAAATGAAGAACCCAATGATGTTGCCAGAGGGATAAACCAACTAGTCGAAGCTCAGCAAGATAGGGCCGAAGTAAATGAAAGGTTACAAATATATTAGGATAAAATGAATGCCTTGTTCGATCAGAAAGCTAAACATAGAGAATTCCTCCCTGGTGACTTGGTATTGAAATGGGAAGTGAGGAAAGAGGACGCTGGAAAACATGGCAAATTTGACCCCATCTGGTCCGGCCCATATAGGATTTCGGCCTAGGAAGGAAAAAAATGTGTGGTTATTAGAAAACCTAGATGGAGACATCCACAATGACCCTGTGAATGGGAAACATATTAAACACTTCATGCAATAATGTGTTTCTAAATTCTCATTGTACATACCGTTTTTTTTCATGCTTTGGATTAAAAAAAAAAAAAAAAAAATATTTTCATGACGTTTCCTAATGATTATAATCTTATGTTATTCACAGAGAAAATTTCTCACAAGAAAGCGAACCCGAAGTGATGAAAGGTGACTTGTGCAAGTATTATTATTAATTATCTCACAATGATAAAGGTAATGGATGAGTAATCTTTGGGCTGGTAATATAAGAGCTAATAAAGGTATGAAACCCCATTTCAAAATTCGAGATAAAATCCCTAAGAAGTACGAATGATTTCAAAAAAAAAAAAAAAACCTTTACCCTCCCCTTGACCACAAAAAATCCTTTTCCCACTTAACCATGGAGGTCCTGTCTTGAAGTTTCCTGAAAACAGAGGGGTTCACTCTGGTCTTGAAAACTTGCGAACAAACTTTCTAGAAAGAGAGTGGGTTGTGTTTTTAAGTTCTTCGACTTTAGTCGGTCCACAAACATGTCTAGGTTAATCCCGACCTCACTAGTTATCCTAACAGGAATAAATGATTAGTTTTTCTCAAGGAAGTTCCCTGGACTAAAGGTCAAAAAGTTTCCCTTAAGAAGTTCTTTGAAGCCCATGATTTTTTAAAGCAGAGGAGAAGATTAACCTAGAGCTATTTAAATGAGTTGACAGACTTTGATTCTTTTTCAAACAGATGTCTTCCCGAGTATATTGTATGCTCATTGATTGTGCCCACTTCAAAAAATAAAATAATGAATATAGACAGATGGCGAAAGGAAATTCAATATTGATTTCCCCCATCTAGTTCGAAGAGATGAAGAAAGGAAATTCATTATATTGATTGCCCTCATATCAACATTTAAATGCTTTGAAACAATGAAGTGGTGAAAGTAAATTCAATGTGGGAAGTCAGATAACTTCACTGGGGTACTGAACAGGCTCGCTGGCAGTGAAGCAATATTCTCATATCTCATAAAAGTTGTTTTACGTGAGTTGCATGATGCTCTAGTAATTTCTCTTCTTTTCAGCTGGATTTTCATCATAGGTTTCTAGGATCTCCTTACCGGACACATCACAAATACTTACCTTGATGCAAATGGAATCACATGAAACTTGATAGGACAATTGGTTTGGTTTTGATTAACTTACACAGTTTTGAGCTCAATTTCAGGAGAAGAGGTTTATGGAAAACCCACTCGAGATAGTCAGAATTTTTGTCTTTGGAGAGATTTTCAAGGTTAACGATGAGACACTACTCTTGTTTGGTTGTTCCCCAAAGTATGTTTAACTGAGCCAAATCATTGACCCCATTAAGCAATGAAGGCACTTGGTCTGCATGTTTTTCTCATCCCACAAGGAGACGAGATCCCTAGATGGAGCCTAATGTTGACACGAAGTTTATTTTTTCCTATCCTTGAAAACTAAAGCTTCATCTTTTCCTAAATTGTGGAGCCGCCCTTAATCAAAAGGGAAATCTGAGATTTCCATTCCTTTTCGGGTTTTCGAGATTCAGTTTTTCTCGAAGCATGATTTTCAACTATCTTATTTTCCCGGTGTCAAAGTCTTGAAAATGTTTAACATATTAAAAAATTTAAAAAGGGGGAGAAATAAAAGTTACATTTTTCATCACTTTCCACAAAGCACTCTTTAAACCCGTAATTATTTAAGTTTCTAAACATAATTATCTTTCCCTTAATCTTTCACAATTCGGGTTTTTTCTTTCTACCAAAACGCTTTCGAACTCTCAACCGTCAAACACCCGATACTCACTTTTCTGAAAAAAGTTAAAAGGAAAATTAATTATTGACCTATATTAATTAAGGCCCTAATACGTGTCTTAGCACCTCACTAATCTCATTTCAATTTCGTGATCTTGGGATTGCTTATGACTTATACCCTCACACTAGGATCCATGAAGTTTCGAAACGTGAAATCGTGTTTTCCCTAAACAAGGTTCAAGATTAAGGTTAATTTGTTTTTAAAATAGGATTATTGATAATTAAACTTCCTTTCGCATTTCAAGAATTGAGGAAGGCGGTGTTTTTTGAAATGCCAGTTCCGAAATCGCCGATATATGGAAGCATTAATAATGGATAAACGAAGATTTTTTCGACACAAAAGTGTATCTCTAGGCATATCTTTCCATTTAAAAGAATTAATTTTTTGTCTTATGCATATCTACACTCGTTATAACGTGAAATTGAAGGTTAATAAAGTCTTATATTTCGAACTTCATAGTTATTCTTTACATCTGTAGCAAGTCACGTTTACCTAGTTTTATACACATTTCCTCTGTAAACAGGTTTCTGATCCAGCACACGTATCATGGCACCTATGAAGGAACCCAAGAAAAGTGAAGAAATTGCTGAAAGATCGAGTCCATACGGAGACGTTATATTCGATACAACACTGCATGCCATCGATTCCATAAAATCTTAGAGGCATATTTTCGAGACTTTGGATTATGAAATAAAAAATTTCCCTCATGACGCCGACAACAAGTTGCGAGATATAATGGAGTCTGAGCTCCACAAAATAGCTACATGACCACGAATTATGAATTATAATGACTTGATCATTTGGGCCTTAGAGTGAACTGACGTACATACAAGGAGCATTCTGGACAGTCGAGTGGTCGTCGTTGGCTCCTTCAGACTAGAACATTTACAAGTAATGTATAAATTATCTCCTAGTCCCAAGTATGTTTATAATAAATATTTCGTGAGTAATTTTCAAAGGAAAGAGTGTTTTGAGTCAGACCAAATGTATCCTGACTTAATCAAAGATTGGTGGAGAAACAAGGGAAAATTCAGGGCTGACACCCATGGTATTTACGCCACAGCCTCATTGAATGAGTATATGATTTATGTGGTGATGATGTTATGTAGACTTTTCGGTAAGAAAATTCCCACCCATTTCCCTGTAGAATGGGTACCTCTTTTTCATGAGGCAACTGAAGGTTACAACTTCAATTGGGATAAGATTTTATCTGATAACATGGTGAAGGAGGTCATGGACTATCAGACTAGAAGATCAAAAGGTCGAACAATAGCCTTTTATATGTCAACATACATCATGAATGTTATATGCTTCTCGACTACTTTCCCTTTGATGAATTGGAGTTGGAATCCGACTTACCCAAAGCCAATTCACGAATATCATTCTAAACTTTGGGAAGAAAATATAAAGGAATCATTCTATGAAATTTGTCATTTCGTGGTGATACCACTACATTAGATGATGTATGGTTGTTCACCTCCTCGCATTTCAGATTCGGTCACAGGAAACCTCAGGGCAGTTGCTGACTGGTTCATAGAGGATATTTTTTCATACATTAGAGTTTTCGGGTGTTAAATCCCTCCACACGCCCTCCCGAAATTCCTCCCTGACAAATTGGTTTGCAGGGAGGTAGCTCATCAAATAGTAACAGGTGGAATTGGGATAAAACTAAAAGTGGCTCAAAATACATTTTGGCCAATTTTTCCCGTTCAGATTGGGAAATTTTCATCTCTCAACTTAGGTCATTCCAAAGTTGAAGAAACAGTTCTAGAGGAGGTTAAATTGGTAAACCTCGAGCATAGGAAGCACGATCCTTACCAGTTAATGGGAAAACACATGCCCCATTGTAATATGAAGGATTATAAACGTGAGAAGTTCCCTTGTGATGACCTTTTCAAAGGCACTAAGACCTATGAGGAAGTGTTAGAAAGAGTACAGACACTGTCATCCAACTTGCAAGCTATTTTTCATACCTTCTAGAAACATAGACAGCGGTTTGCTCAAAGTACTGCAATGTGAATCAATTAGCCCTCCTCAGGAAAAAGAAGATACTCCTCCAGGTTTTGGACAAGAAACACAAGATAAATTCAATCCTGAAGAATTTCCTCAGGAGATTGAAGGGTCTTCACAAAATGAAGAGGCCTTCCAAATAGAAAATCCAAAGTGGAGGCCCAAGACACCTCCCGAGTCCAGTAAGTCCACTCCTCCTTCATCACCTATTGTTGATATCATTATACCTAAGGCTATGGGAGAAATAAGGTATACAGAGCTAGAAAGTCCCATAACTTCTTTAACGCCTTTACAGTCCACCTTTGGACTCCCACAGATGGGAGATATATATGTTGATGACCTCACCCCTATTTCCAAAGATGAGATCCCTCCTTCCCATTATTTTTTCAGCAAGAAGAGGAAGGCTATTGTAAGGCAATAAATGCATATGAGAGAAGGGAGTATGGTGAAGAAGCATAGGGTCTTGATAGATGTCCAGACAATAGAAGAGGAGGATTTCACTCTAGAGGTAGCAGGCTCCATGGGAGCCATGGCAAAAACAAACATTTTTACTGTGGAGAACATGAGAACAAGGATAAAGAAGAGTAACCACATGATAGCTCAATTGTAGGATCAGTTGAAGAATGCTGAGAAAAACATTAGTGAAGAGGTGAATAAAAGTATGGAGCAGGCCAGAGCTATTGAAAGGAAAGAAATCCAGTCACTCAAAGCTAGCCTAGATGAAATGAACCAGAGGATACAAGCAAGTCAGGTACAGGTTACTCATCAAAGGGAGTTTGTTAAACAGTTATAGGCTAAATTGAGCTTGACAGAAGGTTGGGTCATGGACTTAAAGGATTTTCAAACCCTCTCATTAGAATCCCATACAAAGATAGAAGCTGAACAACAACAATTGATATCCAAAATAGAGATCATCCAGCATTATTTTCAAGGGGTAAGAAAATCCCTTGATAACATTATTTTACTAGAAAAAGAGGCTATAGCAGCAAGGAATACCTTTCAGAAAGCAGTATCATGTTCAAGGAACAGGGAGATATCGAAATATTTAAATCTTTATCTCACAGAACAGATAAGAGGAGACATTTTTCTCAAGGCATGGGAAACAAACATAGTAAAAAACAAGAAGACAGTCAAAGAAATCAATGATGACTGTGAGGGAATCTTTGATTCTTTGGATAAGAAAGCATTAGGATTTGAAATAAATGACTCTTTTGGATTACTAGGGAAGATAAACATCATGAAACAATAGTTGGACTACAAAGAGAGCTTACAGGAGGTTCAGGCAGAAATTGCACAGCTGAGCGAAATCAATACCAACCATATAGATAGATGGTTGATACAGCCTAATTTAAAGTTTCAAATGATCAGGTCTGTCAATAAAGGTTTTGAAGAGCAGTTTCCAAAGATACAAAGAGAGTTTTATCTATTTGAAACAAAAGATCTCCTGACACCACCCAAAATTTCTGTCCATTTTTTAGAGAAGTGTGTTGAATGTATAGCTTCAAAAGAGGGAGAGGCTTCAACTAAACAATGAAGTATCATTCGAAATCTTTTACTTTTGAAAAGATAGACCAACAAAAAGTTATCGTGCAACGGTTAAGGTTGTAGTTTTGTAACTATTTTTCTTTTTTTTTCCCTAAAAAGTAGGAGATCTCTAACCATCAAGGAGTGATGATATTGTATAAATAAAGGGAGAGAAGAGTGCACTAGGGCTTCTTTTTTCTTTCTAAAAGGGGCATTGTGATGAATACATCTTAAAGAAAACTCTGAATTAATAGAAAAGTCGATTGAAGATTCCATATTTTTTCAAGTCTGAGTTATGTGTTCCCCTGTCTTTTCATCGTTCCTTCATGTATTTTATTAATGAATGCTTGACTACAATTTAGTACAACCCCTACTGTGGAAATAATTATTCTTGTTATCTAGATCATTTACAATTTTTTCTCTACATCGGTTATCAATCGATACAAGACCTGAAAATGTTTAGATTGCAACATCATATGCTTCATTAATATCTTTCTTGCTTCATAGTCTCCTATTACAACGTGAGATTCCTCTTAAATTTATGCCTCGCCTTGTTAGTATTTTTATGTTTTCTTCATATCATATATGTTTCCTTTTCTTTAAATTTTAACTTAGATACAAGAAACGACCTTTGATTCAACCATCTCATTAATTCATGTTTTAAAATTGTTGTCTCTACTTTGTGAATTATAGATAACTAAGCCTAAAAAGAAAGTACATAATTATATCTCCCTTATCTTTTATCCCTCATGATAGTACCAGTTTCAAGGAAGCCTAACGTCGAACCCAGTCTTTCAGATCAAACTAGCATCGCCCTAAATTTATTTAACACCATTTTACAAACAACGAGTAATCAAGTTGAGTTAGAACATTCATGGGTTGCAATTGAGAGAGATATCATCATTTGAGAAAACTGGGAATTTAGACAGAGATAGTTGAGAAACCAACTTTAGTCCTTATCTTTGAAATAATTGTCCTTTCTATCCTCTTTTCCTCTATCTTTCTAGATGCCTTGACTATATACTTTAGATCCTTAAAGTATAAAATCAGGAACAATAGGAGGTATATACGTAGGTACGATGCTCATAGTCAACTTGGCATTCACGAGATTGTCTCTATGCTTCGTTCTCATCTCTATCGTGATTCTGGAAGTTCCTACTCCACGAGCACTCGATGGAGAAGCTTGGACTCATCCTATCGATGATTCTTTCACACCTACAGAAATCCTTCTTTCCAACATGACTTTCTCGGTCCTGAGATCAATGAGTACTTGCTTTGTAGATTCTTCAAGTGCGCTAAGATCCTCGGACAAACATGTTTGGGGTTAATAATATCGGGTTCATGAAGTAATGTAGACATGGAAATAATATGGAAAGCAAGAACATAATGATCACTCGACAATCTTAATCAATGTTGTGAGCTCAAATTCTCGATTTGGCAAAAGTGGTCTTTGTGCATGGTGCGACGAGCTAAATAACTAAGTCGATAACGGTTGGATCATAACGTTCATGACCCTCCATTAACTCCTGTTCGATCCATTATGGTGCGGCCCAATGGTATGATGAGGCCTCTTTATTTATTTTCTTCCCATTCAGAGCGGAAGTCGAATGGATATATCGGTCCAACGGCTATATTGCTTCGTCATGGTGAAACACTCTATGTCGTTGTTATGATATCTCGGCGAAGCTCCAATTCTGCAATTTTTCTTTCTAGGAGGTCTCTTCTAGAAGCTCCTATAACCTTTCAATATCAACCCTTTTCTTTCTTAACTTTCTAGCCTTCTTTCCAGTGAGCTTCGTCTCGATAATGATTTTATCATTTTGAGTCTTTTCTTTGTTGGTTTTAGTTACTTCGCACTGCTGAAATTTTTTCCTAGGGTTCCTGTGTAATACTTATTCCCTGTCTAGGATACATAATTCAATCTTCTGGGGATCCTCTAGTGTTCTCTTAGCCTCGACATCTGAGTTGATAGTATTAACTATCTGTGATATGCTCTTTTTTTCCTCAGTCAAGTGCATGATCCTTTTGGTCATAAAGTCTTTCAACTCTTGCTTCTTTTGTTCCAAAACTTCTTCTTCCTCCTTTCATCTGGCATGATCTCTATCAATCGAAGGTTTTCCTATTAGCATGGTAAACGGGGCTCTCTCTTCAACAAATTTAATAATATCAAAGTCCTCTTCTGTCGAAGCTCCATTGACAGTCATAGGTATCTGGGTGAGCCTTCCACATAGGTTTACTAGATTTCCTTTGAATAAACTTATTCCTCTTAGGGAAGGGATCATACCAGGTCTTCCTATAGCTTCCTAGGTTCTTTCTCGCATAATTTCCATCTGTGTTTCTTCATCCAAGACAAAGTCAATGTCGAATTCCCCTATTCTTGCTTCGATGTGTTCCTTCTCTTTGAATATCTCTGATAAGATGACATGTCAGTGGTCATTCCGGGTCTCTTTCACTTGTATCAATACCTTCTCTGATTCTTGTTGGGGCTCTACCTTTTCTAGATCTGCCTTAGGGTTTCCTTGATTTAGATTCATTCCTTCAAGCTTAGCGATCATTATAGGGCAATTCAACACTTCATGGTTCATGTCTTTGCAACAGAGACAACTAGGTCTTATGCCAGGGCATTCCTTAGCAAGATGTCCCATTCTTCTGCAACTATAGCATAGG
>SNQJ01S0038968.1:0-17707 GCA_010110895.2 Picea sitchensis | reverse complement strand
TCTCTTTCACATTTAATATGATACAGTAATATGATTCTTTCCTATAAAGCTTGTTGTGTTTTATTGTATGATTCCTTGATCACATACATAGTTTTTTATTGAGTTTATGCTATTGCTATCACTTTGGTTGGTTTGTGTTGTCTTGGTATTGACCTCACAAGAGCACCAGAGTGAAGCAGGAGCAACAAAGACCCTAGGAAGTGATACTAAGGTATGTTACTTTTTCCTTCCTACTAGTAAATTCAATATCTAAAACTTAAGGAAAGCGTCGTGTTCTGTCCTGTTTTGTTCTAGATCCAGGTGGATCTAGGGAGATCGGTTAGTGTTCTCACCTACGGATTTATCCAATAACACCTGTGAGGTGGGAAGAACAGTAGACCACATGCCAATATTGGGTAAATGGAGTCAAAAGCTCAATCAAGCGAAAAGGTTGCCGAAAAAAAAAGATCGAAGGAGGAAAAAGACTCTGTTCTTTACCTTAAAAAGTTTTTTCAAATCATATACTCTTTTGAAACACAACTGTAGTCCCTTTCACAATTTTCCCTTTCCCACTACTAAATTTAGGTATGTTTTAAGACAATCGAAACAGTCCTAGGAGACTCAATAGATCTTGTGGCTCTCTGCTTGCATCAAAAGAATGAGATTATGTGTTTTTAACTAGGGGAGTCCCGTCTGAATTTGGGATGTGGATCAGGTTTTAGAAAGCATTGGTTACCAGAGTGGAATGATATTCATGTATAACAGCCTTACAGATATCTCAGATATTGCTTCACTGCCAACGAGCCTGTTCAGTACCCTGGTGAAGTTATCTGGCCCCTTTCACTGAATTTCCTTTCACCACTTCGAAATATATTTATGCATTTAAATGCTGAGACGAGGCCAATCATTTATGAATTTCCTTTCACCACCTGTCTTATATTTTACTTTTTTGAGTGCGAAAATGGGGGCAATCAGTTTATATTAAGGTTGATATTTGTGTAATATTTTGCATTAGAGGTCTGTCAACTTACTTTGATTACTCGGTATCAACCTTCCCTTGACCTTCACAACATCATTTTTCTTAGGGAGAAAAGGAAAATAACTTTTAAAGGGAATTCCGTTTGAGCAAGCTTTAATCCTCCGATACCGTTGAAAAACCTAGGAAAGTTAGGATCGCTCTAAACGTTCCTTTACTTAGCAGGGGATTGAGTAGTTGTAAAGACCCGCTTTCCTTCTACAATCTGTTTTGAAACTCATGAGGTTTAAAATGAAAAACTTTTATCCCTTCGTAATGAAATGGGAAAATAGTGACTTGTTAAAAGTTAAACCCGAAGATAGACAAGATGCCAGGTAGTGATTTATTGGTTGAAAATAAAGAGTTCAAAACAATTCGATACTGACTCTTGTAGATATTTTTTGGGGATAGTTTACTTTGACTGATTGTTTTTAGATTGAGTGTATCATTCAAATTATTTTAAATCAAAGATTATCAAACCAAGAAACAATCTTGTTATCTAACATTTTAGCTGATATTGCAGTTTGAATGGTGTTACTTCGGTTTTCTTTAACAGTCATTTATAACATGTCTCTTGGGAAATTTCGTCTTTACCTTTTCATTTTACTCTCTTTGCACAACATGAAATTATTTTAGGTATCACCTATTTATGCCGATTTATTTCTGACACCGAATTTTAGTTTATTCCTCCTGTTTGTTTCGTATGCAACTGGAATCCTGTAGAAAACAAGTATGAATCTTATCCGAAATGTGTCGAAAGTTGATGAACAGAAAAACAGAAAATCAAAGGCAAATGTTTAAATGAAAATATATGTATGTACAAATGATATATAATGTAATTTATTTATTTACGATTTTTATTTTTTATTTTTTTTCTGAATCTGGCGACTGTTACATCATGTAATGCTTTAGATACCACCTGTTGACAGGGGCATTGAGGACTTCTCCATTTATATTTTCTAGTAGGAAAGAATTTTTTCCTTCTGGAGCCGAGACCCTAAATGGTCCATACTAGAGGTGGTCAAATTTACTATGCTTCGCGACTTCTTCCTTTCTCGCATCCCATCTTAGCACTAAATCGCCTGGGAGGAATTCCCTATCCTTCGACTTGCGGTCGAACAATGCTTTCATATCAACTTCGTACTTCTGCATCTTCTCATCAACTTCAACTCTATTTTGTTGAACCTCAATCAGCTAATTAATTCTCCTAGTTACATGATTAGGTTCTTCGTTCTGATCCTGCCATATCTTCATGACTGGTAGTGCTAGGTTTATGGGTAGGACAACATCTGTCCCATACACCATTTGAAACGGTGAAATGACGATAGACCTTTTAGTGCTTATGTGGTTTTCCCATAATGAATATTTCAAGTATACATGCCAAGACCTCTTATTTTCATCCAATATCTTCTTGATTATATTTACTAGGCTCTTGTTAGATGACTCAGCCAATCCGTTCCCCTGGGGGTAATATGTTGTGGAATGGACGAGAATGATGTTATACTTATGACAAAAAATGATCATAATCATAGATTTAAAGGCCTGGGCGTTGTTGGTAACTATTTTTTGGGGACAACTGAATCTTGACAAAATATTATCTTCCAAGAAATCGATCACCACCGAGTCTGTTGCCCTTTTGGTTGGAATGGCTTCCACCTACTTGGTAAAATAATATGTAGCTGTTAAGATCCACCTATGTTGAGCACTGGAGTGGGGATTAATTTCACCTATGAAGTCTAGACCCCATTGCTAAAATGGGGCTTCAGCTTTGACTGGAACTAGCGGCAGTGCCGAGAGCTTCTGTTTACCCGTGAATAGTTGATAGGGGTTGTAGGAACGCACTTTGTCATTGACCTCCGAAAAGAGTTTAGGCTAGTAGTACCCAGCCCTCAATATCTTGTAAGCCGTTTCTCTCCATGCATGATGCCCCCCACAGACTCCCTCATGAAATTCATCTATAACCCACTGAGTTTCCGATTCGACTAAACAGACTAACAGGAAACTGAGCAGATCCTTCCAGTATAGCTAACATTCGGCGATACAATATTTGACTACATGGAGTTTTAAAGTTCTGCATTTAGACAATGATAGTTTATTTGGGCATTTTAGGTTCAACAAGTAAAACACTATGTCTTTATACCAGCCTGACGATATGAACTTTTCTTCGATCTGGGTTGGACTTGTTTCTTCACCCGACTCATTTAGGTCTGTGTCTTCATCGGTTTCCTGCAGGCAATTGATATCAAGAGCTCTGAAATTTGACTCAGCTAAGAGTTTGGCCAGGCCTTGCCCTTTTATCAATTTAGTCGGCTTAACTTCCAGATCAAATTCTTGGATTTTAGCGAGCCATCGCCCTCTTTTTTCGTCACTGTCTGGATGTACCAGTATATCTTTCATAGAACTGGTAGGCACGTACGCGATTATTTTCGAATGCAACACATAGGTTCTCAATGCCTTTAGTGCTTTTACCATTGCGTACACCTATTTTTCAATTATGTCATACTTCAGTTCTGCGTCTCTAAGGCTTTTGCTAAAAAATGCTATCGACTATTCGAATCCTTCTTCATTTTTTTGTAGGAGCACCGCAGCGATAGTATGTTCAGAAGAAAATGAGAAAATGAGAAAATCTTTCAGATAATCTAGACTTGCTAACATAGGTGCTTCTCTTATGAATTTTTTAATATGCGCGAATGATGCTCTGGCCTCGATTGTCCAATTTAGTCTGCTATCCTTCTTCAACATTCTTGTGATCAATTTGGCAATCTCAGCGAAATTAGGGATAAACCTTCGTAAAAAATTTATCTTTCCTAAGAACGATTGAATTCCTTTTATATTTCTAGGAATAGCAATATTATCTATTGCTTCAATCCTCTTAGGATCAATCCTGATTTCCTCCTTAGATACGACATGGCCCAAAAGCTTACCTTCCCACGTAGCGAAATGTGATTTCTTTGGGTTCAAGGATAGGCCAAACCTGCGACACTTTTCGAAGGTCTGTTTGAGATGCATCAAGTGTTCTTCATCAGTTTTAGAGAAAACCGTCAAATCATGGAGGTAAATAACTACGAACTTGTCCCTTTCTTCCACGAAAGCGATGTCCATAGCTCGTTGGAAAGTGGCCCTTGCATTCATCAAATCAAAAGGCATCTTTTCATACATAAACATACCCCATGGTGTGGTGAAAGCAGTCTTTTCCTTGTCTTGTTCATTCATAGAGATTTGATTATAACCAGAAAACCCATCTATCATAGACATTCGGTTAGCTCCAACAACTTTTTCTAAAACATGGTCCATTTTGGACAGTGGATAATTGTCCTTGAGAGATGACTTATTTAAGTTGCGAAAATCCACACATAGCTTGATTTCCCCATTCTTTTTCCTGATCGGGACCAGGTTTTCTACCCAGTCCAAGTATCTCATAGGTACAATTATATTTTCATCTAAAAGTTTTTTAACTTCTCTTTCGATCACGTGTAACAAAATGGGGTTAATTTGCCTAATCTTTTGCCTAAACGGCTTGATCCCGGGTTTCAAAGGTATTTTGTGATCAATTATGGAAGTTTCATACATTTTCAATTCATCATAGGACCAGGCGAAAACATCCTTATATTGTCTGAGTAAGTATTTATACTTAACTTTTGCCTTGGGAGGGAGGAACTTGGATATTTTTACCACCCTGGATTCTTTTTTAGTTCCTATATCACAATCCTCCACTTCTTTTGGTTGGGGATGCAATGCATACTTTACGAGTACATCGTTCTGATCAAAAAGTCTTTCCAAGGGAATCAACCCTTTCGGAATCTGATTGTTTTTAAGGAACAACATATGATGATCCGCAATTTTCTCTCAGAAGATTTCATGGTCTTCCCCTTCTTGCATGATCCACATCGAGTCACTCTAGTTTTCTTTGTCAGCATGAGTTTTAGAGAATTCACCCACTGCTGCAAGGAATTTCTTAATTTGTTTGTCATCTTCAAAGACCTGCCAGTGTCGGATATTGTCTGGTATAGAGGGTTTGTATCTGATTTCAATGTGATACTTCAATTTGAAAGTCATGGGGGGGGAGAAGGTTGAAGCTTCTTTTGCCAATGCATCAGCATGTAAATTCTGTGCGCGAGGGATAAAATGAACACTTACTGATGAGAATTTTTTTTCCATGAGATCCCAGGCACAATTTCTTTAATTTCTTAATCTAGGATGCTTGGCCATGTACTGTCGGTTTATTTGTTTGACTATTAACTCTGCATCACCATATACCTCCAGGTTATTTATATTTAGCTGCTTGGTAGCTTCTAATCCCAAAATCAATGCTTCATATTCACATACGTTATTAGTGTAATCTATGTCCCACTGCAAACGGTAAGAGAAAGGAATAATGAACTTACCTTCAGGTGCCACTAAAAGCACTCCAGCACCTGCCCCATCAGAAGATGAAGCACCATCAAAATACATTTTCCAGACACCAGTATTACACAGATCTTCTGTCATGTGGTTTAACTCTTCTTTATTTGTATCGATTTCCTCCAGACAATCATCCAGACCATCATCAAAAGACAAGATGCAGTTTCCCAGATCTTGGTTTGCAATGTAAATAGGTAAGTTGTTTGGGTTTTGAGGGTCACTGACTGTATATGCTAATCTTGTTTCTCTGTACAACCGAGTGAACTGACCACCGAACACAGGGATTGTGGCATACGTCATGTCCAACTATAGAGAACCCCCCAACTTGGCTCACCATGACCTAGATAACAGCATGCCATACTTAGGGGGAATATCTGCGATAACCACATCCATCAGGATACTCTTAACCGGGACTTGTGCCAGGGTAACTACCAGATCTTTTATCATCCCCATACATTTAAGCTTTCTCGAGTCAAAAGAATACAGATTTCCATAAGGTCTTGTGATCTGGAGACCCAACTTGTCCATCATAATTTTGGGCATAACATTATGGGAAGCCCCGGAGTCTAACATACAATTATGCAGCAATTGATCATATACATTCAGAGTGATATAAAAGGGATGGATGTTGTCTTTGGACCCTTCAAAATGGGGACCAAAGGTGATTTTGGGTCTGTCATCTTCCAAGTTTATAACATCGGACTGGATTTCTATCTCAGAGACGCCCATCGCTTTGGCAATTTGCTTCCGATAAACAGGGTTTTTCGTTAGCTCGACCAAAGGGATTGGTATCTTAATTTTGTTTAACTCATTTTAAAAACTAAAAGCTCTGCTCACCTTGTATGTTTCTCTGGTTGTGACTTCCACATCTTTCCTTTCAGACTTATTTGTCTAGACCTCTTTATCCCTCATGGTCCTAGTTGAAGACGTAACTTTATTTACTGGTTTGGTTTTTGGTGTTCGAGTTTCAACTTTTTCTACCTCAGACTCATGAGTGCTTTCTACTTTAGTTTGGTTATTGTGTAACAAGGTCTCTTCCAAAGGAGGTTCGTAAGCTTGACCTCTCTCGAGGATTTTCTTGGGTTGAGTCATTGAGGTGGGCTTACTCTTAGATCTTAAGTTGTACTTGGGTTGAAACTCAGCCATTATTATCTCAGTTTCTGGTTGAGTTCCATAGAGATCAGTGTGATCACCTTCTTCACCCTCATTAGACGGTTGTTGCGTGTTTAGAGATTTTTCATAGTCTTCTCGGGTCAGATATGGTTGAGCGCAGTCATCACCGAAATTCGCAACATCATTATCTGAATCGTCGGAATCTTGAAAATCGTTCGCTCCTATGAAATTTTCATTCTTCAAGGGAGCCTGTATTTTTTTATCTTCATTTTTTATTTGTCTTTATTGGTTCGGGGGGTTGTGATTTCTCTTGAAATCCTTTTTGGGGAAAGAGTCAACTTTGGACTATTCGAGTTCCATCCTAGATATTTTATTTTCCATCTCTTTAATCACTCTGGCGATATCATCCACCCTATCATCCGCAGATCTATTAGAACCTGAAGGACCGAATTGTTCTCTAAAGCATTTGACCTCTCGATTTCCAATTTCTAATTTAGATTTAAGCTTACCCGAGGCCATCATATTAGACTCTATCTCTACCGCATCATCCTGCATTTGGTTTAAGGTGGCTCCCCTTCTCTCTCGCAAATGGAGTGCGAAATCCGGTTCAAAAGCTATGGCGAAAGTAACTTTGGCCGCAGGTTGGGATGGTTTAACCTCAGCTGGGATTTTATTGTACAGTTTGTTGAATCTATGAATAAATTCCATGATTGTTTCTGAGTTATTTTTCTTTAAAGACCCAAATTCGGTTAAATAATACAGATGCTCTTTTCTCTCGCCCCATTGCCTGAGGAAATCATCTTCCAAAGCGTCATAAGACAATATAGAAGCTATGGGTAGGCTCCGAAACCAAGTTCTGACTTGACCTTCAAAGGTTTGGAAGAGGAGTCTATAATATACGTCCTCATGCTCGATACCTAGAATGTCAGCAAATTTGTCAAAGAAATTAATATGTTCTGTCGCGGTTAGATCCCCTTCCCCGGTGAATTTTGGTAATTTTTTTATGTAGTTTTCTGGAAGATCGTGTAGGGGGACGGGCAATACTAATGGAGTGTATCTGGATGCAACTTTCATAAAATCTCTGGGAGGGGGAGCAGGCCCTTGGCCTCCAGCTCCTCCTAGAGGGGCTCCTCCCCCTCCTCCTTCGATAAACCCTCCACCTCCTCCTACAAACCCTCCACCTCCTCCTTCGGTGGCTGCCATCATTGTTTGTGGAAAGTTGTAAAGGGGGTTTTGGAAATTTAAAAGGGAGTCTTTATTTTCTTCGTGAAGAGGAAAATCCGATGAGGAAAGATAAGGAACGCGAGGACTCGGTTCCTCGGATTTTCAAGAGACGAAATCGGGAGAACCGATGGGTGTGGGAACAGAGTGTGTAACACACTCTTTAGAATCCGGTGAAGTCGAGAAATTCAACAGAAGAAAAGATGGTATTTCAAAGGCCGACAAACTTTCAAGAGGGCCTTTTCCTTTGTGTGCTAAGGGGACTATTGGTTGAATCTCACTCCTAACCTCGGAGCAGATGGGCGTTGAATCTTTAGCATCAAAGATAGGACTGAGTGAAGTTGAGGGTTCAAAAGGACTCTTAGTCTTCAGTGATGGGGTTTTAAGTTTATAAACTACAGCGGTTGGCTTAAAAGAGCATTTCACCTTCAGAATTTTTTCGGGATCGATAACGAGCATAATCTGCTTACCATCCGGGTTTTGTATGGTATTCCTTCAACCGGATGCCAGTTTTTTTCTCATGGAGTTTCCAAGTGAAAGATAAAAATCCTTAAAATGTGTGTACTCTTTGTTCACTATAAAAGGGTAACACTTTCAACGAAAACAAATGTCATTTTCCCAAGGAAAAAGATTTCGTAACTTCGACCCCCGGCAATGGCGCCAGAAAGATGTTCTTCCTGAGTATGTACTTAAGGCTTAGAAGTACAGTGTCAAGGCATCCAAAAGTGGGTAAAAGATGGAGAAGGTAGAAACGTCAACCTTCGATAAAGGAAACTAGGGAATATTTCTTCGTTGGCGTTGTCTATCTTCCAACTATTCCTGGATAGTTATATCTTGTTCAATGGCTATCCATGAATGTTCAAGTTCGACCCGGCTAGTAGCAGTTTTAAGGATTGTTTCGAATAGGTTTAAGGCAATATGCGTTTGGTCTGATAATCCGGGTTGGATATTAGGTTGTATTGGTACAAGGACAGTCATGTAGGAATAGTGAAAAGGGAAAAACTTCAGAGAGAGATTGAGTGTTGTCTCAATTTGGTCGTACAAAAGAGATTTTACAGTTTTAGGAATAAAACAGGGATGAAAATCAAAGGCTCATTCCCATAACTGTATTATATTTTTATAAAGGTGTGAGGTGGGAGAAAAACATTGAGCCGTCTATAGTGTAAGGTTCCTACCAGGGGAAGATCTTACGACATAAACGAAAGAGGCAAATATGTAAGAAAATAACCATTGTAACAAAGAATATATGTAGAATTCTGAAAATGCAGATTGGTCTTACACCTACTGATAGCTGGTGCAGAGGAAGGACGATAAACAATTACAGAAAACCAAAATTCATTCGTTATAGTAGTGGTCGTACTAAAGTATAATGAAGCACATCAATTATGAATATGAATTGAAATGGAAAAATGAGATACAAGGAAGCAAACTTGTAATACAGTAGTGATGGAATTGAGAATCTCCAGATATGCTTGTATTAACTCTCAAATGTAAAAACTCTATTACAAACGACACAAAAAAGTCCAACCTTTTTTATTTCTTTCCGTTATTTATTTATACAATTTTACAAAGAGGGTAGAATCTCAATAGTCACAAAATTTCAGTTATGATAGAGAAGAGAGAAATAAATCCATTTCTCCTACTCTATATTCACTTGGTACCAGATGTTTGTCGTTGTGCGAGCTCGGTACAGGCGATACATCTTTCCACAAGTTGAGATATTATCCGCGATGGTTCAGCTTGACAACTAGCTTCGAAGAAGTAGCATTCAGGGGCTAACTGCTGTAGCCTATCCTCCATCTATCCATCGATGATGTCGATGGCACATAGTTGCGCACTGTGTTTGATCATGCACTTATCAACTTGGACTATGTCCACCACAGTCATCTGAGAGATATCGGTGAAATCTCTCTCTTCCTTTTCCTTCAGATCAAGTGAGATCTGTTCCACATTCATCTGCATCAAAATCTCGACGTCTCCTCTGCTGTCAATGCCCAGTAGCTCGGTGTCTATAGAATTGAAAGCCTCCTCCAAGGAATTGGTTATCTTTTGGGCTTGTTGCTTTCCTTCGGTGATGTTATACTCCCATTCCTTTAATAGAATATTTCCTCTGATTTTTTCTGAGATGGTGAGCCTGGGAGAACCTGCTGAAACTCTATTATTCGTGGCTATCACCACCTCCTGGAAGGTGACCCGAGCCGCTTCGGCATCCCTTTCTCTGGAAGATAGGTTCTCGGAAACCTGATTGACCAACAGACTGTTTTCCCAGATCGCTCCCACCTTGGCGAGGAAATTCTGTTGTGCCAAAGAGATTCTGCTCCGAATTTCGATTGCCTGGGATTTGAACATCCCAATGTTTATCATTCTTCTCTCGATGATTTCTACCCGATCTTGAAGTTGTTCCATCAAATTCCTCTGTCGGCTCGCCTGCATCTAACCATCCTGGACCACTAGCTGTGCTTGCTCAAGCTTAGTTTTGAGCACCTCTATTTCATTTTTATCGACCAATATGGCCTGCTCTATTTCACCTGACCTTTAGCATTCTCCGTGGCCGAGGCCAATCTGGCTTCAAGAGTCCTGATTAGGCAATTTTTTCTTTTAAGTTGGTTCTTCAAAAGTCTGACCGAGAATTGATTCGACGAGGCATACACTCCTAGCATCCCTGTGATCTCAGTGGAGAATTTCTCATTCTTTTTATCTTTTCCATCGGTCATAACTTTATACTTTTTGGCAGTTGACTCTCCTTCCTAGTAGAATTCCCTTTTTACTATTTCTTTTGTCTTTTTATCAAAGAAAAACTCATTAGGAGGGAGTTATTCTACTCTTATGGGCCTCAGTGCCTCATTGAATATCCATCCTTCTTCGATATTTCCCTACGTCGACTGCAAACAGGTGAAAGATGTGATGGGTTCTCCAATCTATTTCGTTGATTTTCCTAGGGTATCGACTGGGTTCTGCTTCTTTGGCAGTTCTGGGGTCTTTATCTCGATCTCCAAATTCTGTTTCTTTGGCGGGTCCGGAGTATTTTCCTCTTCTTCTGGATTCTTCGTTCGTTCCTCCTCATCCTAGTGTTTTCCCTGGTCAGGAGTTGCATATTTAGAACCTTCAACATCCTTCTGTTTTGTCTCTGAAATACCTGGACCGTCACCTCACAATACAACGGGGAGACAACTACGTTGGTGTTCCTAGAATTTCAATACGTCGGCTCTATCCTCGGGTGCCAAGCATTGAATCCGGGCTAGAATTTCCTCATAGGACCTCGCTCCTCAGAAAATGTCATCTGATGGTGAATTCTCATGTTCAAATCTTTTGAGCCCGCAATTAGCCAAATGATTTCTCATGACCCTCTGTGGATCGTGCTTCTTGTATTCGATGGAGACCAAATTTATGTCTTCTAGGGAAGCAGCCTCGGCCTTGGCGTGCCCGAAATCTAATAAAGAATAAGAATACAAATGAATGGGAAAAGATGGCCATACCTTCTTTGAATACCCTTTGAGCTCTTTACTTACACCACCAATTACCGTCTGCCAGATGACCTCACGACAAGCCAACTTATCAGGAATGAACAATGCCAGTGCATGTGGGGGAACAGAAGCCCCAAAAACTCTGAGGTATGAAAGTTCTGCCTCCACGTACCAGTTCGCTATGCTGCTCAGATTTGTCGCTATGCTTTCTGAGATACGGGGTGGCGGGTGACCAAAAATGGCGACATGCAGGGGCACCATCACCCAGTTAAAAATTTCATACATGAAATTTTTTGCTTTGTTTTCCCATAGTTTTTCATGATATACATGTATGGGTTTGTCTTCGGCCAGAGTCCAACCCCAGCTCATTAATGGAAATGGTGTCATAGAACAGATTGCATCCACAATATACGCGGACATGAAGAATGAGGACGACCTCCCATTTTCCTTCTGCTCCCGATACTCTATGACCCAATTGGCCAAGCTATCCGAAAGCATCTTTTCCCAATCAAAGGAACAACCTTCTGCGACCTGAAACATAAGAGGCACCCACGCGAGAAAAAATTGTGCTGTGTCCTCTCTCCCATATAACCGGTAGGTCATCATGGCCACATATCTATAATGCGGTGCTAATGAAGTGATTGAATAAACGCCGTGAGTATCAGCTCTGAACTTCGCGGTGTTTGAAACCCAATCCTTTATCAAACTAGACATGGTCTTATTGTACTGCATGCATTCCTTCTCCTTGAATTATTCCAGGAAATTGGCACCATATGTGTGGTCAGATGTCACGGGTAGCTTATACATGGTTTGCAGATGCTCTGGCCTAAATGTCCCAAAAGTGACTCGCTACCCGTTCATGATATTCCTGGTCGGTATGCCCATGTGATTCAATGCCCATCGGATCATGTCGTAATATGGAAGCAACCATGGCCTGGCTGCTACCTTGTGCATTCCGGATTGGACAACGATTTTTTACTTGGTGGTTATATCATCTTTTTCGTTGTCTTTGGAGTCGTCGGAATAATCCACCAATTCTGATTGCATCATATCTGAAACATATGACCAGTTAGGGACCAAGTCGATATTTCGGGGCAAAGTATCGGAGATATTATCTGAGCCTTGTCCCGAAACCTCAACATTTGCCTTTGCTGCTTTCCGCGGGGCCATGGCTGAAGCTTGTGTTTTATCTCTTCTACGATAGAACTGTGTATACATACAAAAGTTATTTTACTCCGAAGTGATGAGCTCTGCGTGCTATGAAAATGCATTTGTTATAATGAAAAGCAGCTCTTACATATATTTGAAAACTTGGTACTTTTCAAAACAAGCCTGTCAAATCACAACTAGAAATAAATTTATGTTGTAAAAATCCAATCTTATATTCATAGATTTACCTTATTTCCTCATTAATGTCATAAATTTTTGGTGGTTTAAAAGTCGGTTGGCGTATGGAGAGAAAAAGGCTTACTCTGGAATCGTGTAATCATCGAAACGTGGGATATGTCTTGTTTTAGCTTAATTAATCCAATCTCGCCAATCATTAATCACTATCTCGCTACTCGTTATATCGGGGATTTTCCTTTAACAATTTGAGTCTCTAACTCTCGAGACTGTGAAGATCGATTTTGGTTTCATTAAAGGTAATCGCGATTTAGGGCTTGATTAATTTTATAATTATTATACTCTCCATATCGCGACTCGGTACTTCGAAGATAAGTTTCTGGGAGATTTACATGCCGAGCTACGAAATCGCGAGATCGCGATAACATGACTTAATTAAAAGGGAAGGTAATATTGTATTAAGTGATTAATTAATCAAGTTATAATTACATCGTGAATTCGCGAGTCAGGGTTTAGACTCGGTAACCTTCGAAAAAGATATTGCCGAGTGGCGAGATGCCGAGAACAACTTTACCACGGTTAGCTTTTACCTTTAATCCTTCACCTAGGTTATTCAAAAGGACCTCGTGTCCTCATCTATCGGGGTTGTGATAATAAAATTTTGGGTTTGGTGAACACCGAGACATGAAACCCCGACGAATCTTAACCACATGTTAGAGAAAACTTTACCCTTGTTACTGTATTGAGTGGAAAGTTAACATGATTTCACCGTTTCGTGACTCGGGATATGGAGATTTCATGAATTATAGTATTCGACCTGCGAGATCCCGAATTAGAACAAAAAGAGGAAAACTTTTTACGAAAGGTAGGACTTGTTTCGAGAGTATTAAAAATCATTGTTTCTCACGTGATCAAGCTTCAGAGATCATCGATATCTTGGAGGGAAAAAGAAAAACATCTTTAGATTTCAAGCATCAAAATGAAAAATGTGACAGGCTAAAAAACAAGGGCGGCTCCAATAGTCCCGATGCACTAGGATCTAATTGTAACCTAAAAAAACATCAATCATAGAAATTATGTTATCTCCAAATACTTTTTCTAAAACATGATCCATCTTAGGTAATGGGTAATTGTCTTTGAGTGACAAGCGATTCAGGTTTCTGAAATCGATACACAGTATTATCTCGTCATTTTTCATTCTCACTGGGACTAAATTAGCAACCCACTCATAATATCTCAATGGGACTATAATTTTAGCATCCAGGAGTTTCTTGACCTCTTTTTCTCTCACTGGTAATAGGCTAGGGTTAATTTGTCTTATTTTCTACCTAAAAGGTTTGACACCCCGTTTTAATTGAATTTTATGTTCCGTTATAATCATGTCATAAGTTATCAACTCATCATAGGACCAGGCAAAAACATCTTTGTATTTTTTAATCAATTCAACATATTTGTTCTTGATTTTGAGGGACAGGTACCTGGATACCTTAACTAACCTAGGAATATCTTTGGTACCTATATTGCAATCTTCGACTTCTTCCGGTTGAGGTTGTAAGGTAGTCTTCAAAGGGATGTCATCATGATTAAAGAGTCTTTCTAAGGGAATCAAGCCCTTGGGTATTTGGTTATTTTTTAAAACCAACATACAGTTATTTGTGATTTTATCTTAGAACTCTTGCGGGTCTTCCCCTTCCTGCACGTTCCAAATAGGATCATTTTGGTTCTCTTGGTCATCATGCATTTCGTCGAGCTCGTCTACTGTTTCTAAAACATTTATGAGTTGTTCGTCATCCCGAAACACTTGTCAATGTTGTACATTATTGGGTATGGAAGGCCTATGTCTCATTTGTATATAATACATGAGTTTGAAAGTAGTGGGAGGTGCGAAAGTTGAAGTAGCTTTGGCTAAGGCATCCACCTGTTGATTTTCGGCTTCCGAAATGAAGTGAATATTTACAGAAGAGAAAAAAATTTCAATTAGGTCCCAAACACAATTTCGATATGACCTTAATCTAGGATGTTTGGCCTGGTACTGGAGATTGACTTGTTTCATGATTAACTCTGGATCACCAAAAAACTTCCAAGTTTTTAATTTTCATCCTCCTAGAGGCCTCTAACCCCAACACTAAAGCTTCGTACTTACATACATTATTGGTGTGGTCAATGTTCCACTGTAGCCTATAAGAGAAAGGGATAATGAATTGGTTATCAAGTGCTACAAAAATTACTCCAGCCCCAACAACAAGATAAGTCGAGGCAGCATAAAAAAACATTTTCCAAACACCAGTGTTATATACATGTTGTTCTATTTGTTCTTTTTCTTTTTTATTTCCTGTACAATTTTCTTCTACACATGTACCAACATCATCATCTATAGATAATATACAATTACCTAAATCTTGATCAATAATATATACAGGGTAATTATTTGGGTTGAGAGGAACACTAACCATAAACGCTAATATGGTTTCATTGTACAATCGTGTGAACTCACCTCCGAAAAATGGAATCATTGCGTATGTCATATCAATTTGAAGAGAACCTCCAAGTTTATCACCCCGGGACTGAGACAAGAGCATTCCATACTTCGAAGGTATATCTACGACAACTACATCCATTAAAACACTTTTTGTAGGTATCTTTGCGATATTTATGACTAAGTCTTTTATCATGCATATACACTTGACTTTCCTCGAGTTGAATGAATACAAATATACATAAGGTCTGGTGATTTCTAGGCTGAGTGTGTCCATGATTTCTTTAGGCATCACATTGTGAGAGGCCTTGAAATCTAACATGCAGTTATGTAGTAGATGATCGAAAACTGTCAAAGTGATGTAGAAAGGGGAAACGGTGTCTCTAGCACCTTCAAAATTTGGGCCAAACATTATGTTAGGCTTATCACATTCTAAGTTACTGGCATCGGCCTAACTTTCGTTTTTCGAAAAACTAATCATTTTAGCAATTTGTTTTTGGTATATCGGGTTCTTAGCCAGTTCAACGAGAGGGATATGGATTTTGATCTTATTAATCTCATTCTCTAGGTTAAAACTTCCAATGGTTTTGTCAGTTTCCACTATTTGAGTTTTTATCCCTTTCTTTTCTACTTTCCTGGGTTGAAGAGCCTTCGTTTCGGTAACAGGGGTGTTTATTTTCGGTGTGCTTAAGGGTAAGGTCTCTGTTGTCTTTGTTTTGATAGTCTATATGTTAGCAGTCTATTTTTCAGTGTTTTTTGGAGATGCTTGGTTAGTTTCAACCCTCGGTAGTATATTTTTAACTGGAGCGGTTGTGGAAACCGAGTTTCTAGGTCTCAGGTTGTATTTTAGGTGGAGGTCAGCCATTATACCATCCATTACTCTGTGATAAATTGAATCTTCAGAAACAATGTTGTTCTTATTACTCTCAGTCCTATATTCTGTAGTCAAATAATTTTCCTAATCGTGTCTTGATATATAAGATTGTAAACAGTCTTCGCCAATATTGTTCATATCCTATTCTAACTCTTTAAAATCCTCCAAGTCTTTCCCTCCTATAAAGATTTCGCTTTTAAAAGGGGTTTGTATTTTTTTATCTTCGATCTTAATTTTTTTTTGGTGGTTTTGAGGATTAGGGTTATTCCTGAATTCTTTTCTAGGGTAATGTTCATTTTTAGCTTGATCAAGTTCCATTCTCGATATTTTGTCTGACAATTCTTTGATGATTCTATCCATATCGTCCATTTTATCTTCTGAGGATCTCCTTGATCTAGAGGGTCCTCCTTGCTCCCTGTATCTCCTTATTTCTTTTTTTCCAATATCGAATTTGGTTTTCAGCTTTCCTGATGCCATCATGTTAGATTCAATTTCCAACGCATCGTCTTACATCTTGGTTAGATCAACTGATCTTCTCTCCCTTAATAAAAGGGTGAAGTAGGGGTCAAAATCTCTAGCGAAAGTCACCTTCACTGCAGGTTGTGAGGGTTTAACCTCGGTTGGGATCTTATTATATAATTTATTGAATCACTGGGTAAACGCGAGGACTGATTCAGAGTTTTTCTTTCGAAGAGCTCCGAATTTGGTTAGATAATAAAGATGGTATTTCTGCTCACCCCACTGTCTGATAAAAGCGTTTTCAAGTTCATAATAAGAAGGTATAGATCTGGCTGCTAGTCCTCGAAACTGGGTTCTCACTTTCCCTTCAAAGGTTTGAACCAAGATTCTAGAGTAAACATTTTCATGTTCCAATCCCAGAATGTCGACGAATTGATCGAAAACATTTATATGCTCAATTGTCGTTAAATCACCCTCTCTTGTGAACTTAGGCAGGTTTTTCATGTAATTTTCTGATAAATCATGGACAGGTACTGGTAGAACCAGAGGAGAATATCTTGGAGCAACCTTTGCAAATATCCAAAGAGGTGGTGCTTGGCCGCTTGCCCCTCCTCCTAGACCACCTATGGTAGCACCTCCTACCCCACCTTCTCTAGTCGTAACCATTGTGGGTTTAGCGGTAAAAGTTTGGGGGTTATAAGGAAGGGTTTCAAGAAGTTAGTTATCAGTGGGGATGAAACTTGAGAAAAAGGAGCTTGGGGAATGTGGGTTGGTTCCTTCAGAATCACAGGGTGAAAATATAGGAGAATCAATAGAAGTTGAATCAAGATATATGGGATAATTGTTTTAGTTTTGAGAGGTGGGAAAATGAACCTCGATAAGTGAGGGGGAGTCGGTCGTAACAGGAAGTGAGGTAGAACTTCGTTTTCTATTGATATGGTAAATGACTGAGAAATATTTTGTCTCAAAAACAAGCAAAACGAGAATTGATTCCGGGGTTGTAACTTTATCAGTGGAGTATTCCCTGATAGGGGATGGAATACTTGGTTCGTTGTATTTATCTTCAGAGTCAAACTGTGTGAATTTAATATGATAATCTTTATTCGTCGATAAGGCAGTCCATTGAAAGAAATTTCTTGATTTTATAATTTTTTCAAGGTTGGAAGAAGGTAAAATCTACTTGTCGTATGGATTCTTCCTGGTATTCTTCTAGTTAAGAGCTAGTTTAAACAGTTTGGAGTCTCCAAGTGAAAGATAAAGGTAGCCTTAGAATGTTTCCAAACTTTGTTCACTACCAAAGATGGAAAGTGTCAATGTCATTCTTCCCAGGGAAAAAGCTTCGTTACTCCACTCCTTGACAA
>SNQJ01S0038967.1:34797-53117 GCA_010110895.2 Picea sitchensis | reverse complement strand
CCTCAGAGTTGGGTGGAGGCTACTAAAAGAGCTAAAGAAGCACAACATGTTGTATCTTCTCAAAACTGGAAACCCTCCTTTATCCCTCGCACTAAACCAGTAAATCCCACTACTCCCTCCGCTCCACTAAAGATCCAAAAATTGACCAGGGTTGAAATGGATGAACGCCAACTCAAAGGCCTTTGTTATAATTGTGATGACAAATATTTCCCAGGCCACAAGTGTAAGGAACAAAAGATTTTTATGGCCATCTCGGAGGATATTTCGGAAGAGGATGTTGAAACTCCCCTTGTTTCTGAGTCACCTGAAACCACTGACATAACCCTTTCCTCAGACCCTCCCAAAGTAGAACCGGTCATTTCCCTCAATGCTCTCACTGGCTTCTCTGCTCCCCAAACCCTCAAGCTAATAGGTTACATCAAGCATAGGAAGGTCATCATTCTGGTTGATAGTGGAAGCACCCATAATTTTATTCATCGCCGCATTTCCCCTAAACGCATTGCTACATCCATATCGTCAATAATTTCCAAATCATGATTGCCAATGGTGGCTCCATGAAATGTGGAAATGTGCGTCTCCAAATTGATGACTACCACCTGAAATATCATATGTTTTCTATCGACATGGGCGGTTGTGACATTGTGTTGGGTGCAGACTGGCTAAGGACTTTGGGTCCCATTCTCACGGATTTTAAGGAATTAACCATGCAATTCGACCAGGAGGGCCACTAATATAAGTTCCAAGGCATCACTGTCGGTTGACCTGAGATCATTAGTTCCCATCGCATGGAAAAGTTGCTAAAAAAAGGTCATTCCGGTGTTATTGCCCAACTCCATGCCATACAAGCAACAGAAACACCCTCGGTGCCGCAAGACCTCCAATCCATCCTTTCTAAACATCAAGTGGTATTTTCCACTCCCCAGGGACTCCCTCCTTCCCATGGTGTTCATGATCATTCCATTCCCCTTGTACCTGGAAGCCTTCCTCCCAATATCCATCCGTATCGTCACCCCTTTTCCTGAAAAAATGAAATTGAGAAAATGGTCTAGGAACTCCTTAATGCAGGCGTTATCCGCCCTAGTACGAGCCCCTACTCTTCTCCTGTGGTCATGGTCCTGAAGAAAGAAGGTTCTTGGTGAATGTGTCCTAAATTCCGTGCCCTCAAAAAAATTACCATTAAAGACAAATTTCCCATTCCTGTCATTGATGACCTCTTGGATGAATTGAGTGGTGCCCAATTCTTTACTAAACTTGATCTTCATTCGGGCTACCACCAGATATGTATGAAAGAGGCAGACATTCCCAAGACTTCCTTTAGAACTCATGAGGGCCACTATGAGTTTTTGGTCATGCCCATTGGCTTGTGTAATGCCCCCTCCACCTTCCAAAGCCTCATGAATCATGTCTTCTGTCCTTTTCTCCATCATTTTGTCTTAGTTTTCTTTGATGATATCCTCATTTATAGCAAAACCTGGACAGACCATCTTGCTCATGTGGATCAAGTTCTCCATCTACTCTCTCAGTGCCAACTTTTCCTGAAACAGTCTAAATGTGCTTTTGGCGCCTCAGAAGTCGAGTACTTGGGTCATCTGGTTGGCAAGGACGACGTTAGGGTGGATCCTAAAAAGATTGAAGCTATGCAAGACTGGCCTCACCCAAAGACTCTCAAATCTTGTGTGGATTTCTGGGCTTAACAGGTTATTATCGCAAGTTTGTTAAGAATTATGGAAAGATTGCAGCACCTCTCATTGCACTCCTAAAAAAAAACTCTTTCACTTGGACCCCAGCCGTTGTTCAAGATTTTCAAACCTTGAATATGGCCATGTGCACCACTGCAGTCCTGGCCCTTCCCGATTTCACAAAGACCTTTGTCTTGGAATGTGATGCTTCAGGGAAAGGAATTGGTGTTGTCCTTATGCAAGAGGGTCGGCCTTTGGCCTTTACCAGCAAGCAACTGTCTGAAAGAAATCTGAGCAAATCAATCTATTAAAAGGAAATGTTGGCTATTTTGCATGTTGTTGATCTGTGGCGCCCTTATCTATTGGGGCAACGCTTCCAAATTAAGATAGACCATCAAAGCCTCAAGTATTTTCTGGAACAACACATTTCCTCCTTGGAGAAACAGAGATGGTGGACTAAGTTCTTTGGATATGATTATGAGATCATTTACAATAAAGGCAAAGACAATGTGGTTGCAGATGCACTTTCTCGAAAATATGAAGATCAAGGATCCATTTTTTCTCTTTCCTTCATTGTACCAGATTGGCTCCAAGTCATTCGCCAGGAATGTCTACAAGATCCCAAAAGTTCACATTTGATCCAACAATTACATTCCAATGCTTTAGCTTACCCAGGGTACTCTTGGCTCCATGATGAGCTTCGATACAATGGCCGTTTTTATTTAAGTAAACAATCAAAACTTAAATCAACAGTACTTTCTAAGGTTCATGCTACACCCACAATGGGGCGCTCTGGGTTCACCAAAACCTATGACAGGGTCAAACGTTCTTTTTTATGGGATGGTATGAAACAATACATTCGTAATTTTGTCATTGAATGTGATGTGTGTCAACGCAACAAGGGGGAAACAATCAAATCTCTGGGCACACTACAACCACTGCCGATTCCACCTGCTATTTGGAGGGATATCTCTATGGATTTTATTACAGGCTTACGCAAATCGGGAAATAAATCAGTCATCATGGTGGTTGTTGATTGCCTTTCCAAGTATGCTCATTTATGCGCTTTTCAACACCCATTTACAACATCCATGGTGGTTACACTTTTCATGGATCTGGTCTTCAAGCTTCATGGCATGCCACACTCTATTGTTTCTGATCGTGACCCAACTTTCATCAACAATTTTTGGCAAGAAATGTTCAAGCTACAAGACACCCAGTTGCATCTCAGTACAACTTATCATTCCCAGACTAATGGTCAAACGAAAGTTGTCAACAAGTGTTTGGAAACATATTTGAGGTGTTTTGCCTCAGAAAAGCAAAATCAGTGGGCTCAATGGTTACCCCTAGCTGAATGGTGGTACAACACTTCATACCATATAGCTACATGCATGACTCCTTTTAAAGCAATATATGGACAGAAGCCACCTTCAGTTCTCTCATACTTACCTGGTGTCTCGAAGGTCTAGGCGGTTTACCAAACACTTACAATTCAAGAGGCTATTCTTCGTACCCTCATAGAGAATTTGGTCATGGCACAGAATCACATGAAGAAACAAGCAGATCAAGGTCGCTCTAAACGTCAATTTGCAGAAGGGGATCAGGTGTTTCTTCGACTGCAACCTTACAAGCAAAATTCCCTCAAGGCTGACCAGTGTCAGAAGCTAGCGCCCAAATTTTATGGTCCTTATATCGTTCTCAAGCGTGTGGGACAGGTGGCCTATCAGTTAGCTTTGCCCAGTCATTCGAAGCTACATCCTTTTTTTCATGTTTCATTCTTAAAGAAGGTGATTGGAACTAAGTGCCAAATTCAAACCAACCTTCCCGAGTTAGCCGAAGAAGGATCCATTTGGCTACAACCACAAGCAGTTTTGGACTAGCGTGAGCATCGCCTGTGTCAGAGAATCATCAAGGAAGTGTTAGTCCAGTGGAAAGATACAACTCCAACAGATGCCACTTGGTAACCAACTACCATTCTGCAGCAATTTCCACATCTCCAGCCTTGAGGACAAGGTTGTTTTTAAGGGGGATGACATGTTAGGGTCCTAACCCACACATAGGTAGAACAATATATTCGGATGTAATAAAGGTCAATATTAATAAGGCCTTGCAATAAAATAGAATAAGTCGAATGTAAGAAGACCTAATAGAAGCTTCCGCTTCTAGAAGGATCTTCCTCGAGATGATTCTTTTGATAGACATATTTAGTATAAATAGGAGTCAAGGGTATGCGAACCCTAGCTTGGATATTATTGTAATAGAGCTCTACGCGACTGGAGGTTTCCCCCTCGAAGAGGCCCCTGAACATTTCTCTCAGAATCAAAGTGTTGTTTCTATTGTTATTCTTATATCATTTCAGTGTTATTGTGATGATTGTTCTGGTTATATTGTCGTTATTCTGCCATTTCTATCATTTTATTTCTGTTCTGCATACTTTTATATCTGGTATATTACAGGAAGTGATAAACTTCCAAATTCGCCATGGGATCCGAGATTCCATTTTGTTAGTAGGATGTTTTACCTTATGATGACCCAAGTTGCGCCAGAGAGCCACATACGTCACTATGGGTTGGTATTGAGTGGGCTTGCAGGGGCTTGTCCCAGGGGGCGAGACATTTTCTCCTTTTTGATCCTCATGATCGAGCATGGAGATAGTTGGGAAGATACTACTTCCACAAAGATTCTTTTACAGATGTTGCTTCTGGACAACAGGTCCAATTTCCACAGGTATTCCATCTTGAGGATCCAGGAGTGGGAGATCCAATATGTATACGGGGAGCAAATAGTCATGGTCAGAGTAGTGCAACACCAACATGTTGATCTTTGGCAGAGACTAGCATGGGACCTGGGTATTGCAGGGTTGAGCATTTCATTTACTGATGGAGGCGAGTGGACCCTTACAGGAGAAAGTTATTTTGGCTTTCCCTTGAGCTTCATTGTTGAGGAGAGCACGTCACTTGAGGATGATTCATGGAGGTCTTGCAGTACCTCACTATGGCAGCAGCATGTGTAGTTGGTGGAGACTGTGTTGTTCTTGGTATGGACTTGGAGGATGGACTCATTCTGGGATGAGGCCATGTGTCATGTGCAGGAGATTCACGATATTGATATATTTCAGGGTTATGCTTCACAGGGTATTGCAATTCACGTCTTGATATGGGACCCAGAGGGTGGAGTGTATGATAGTTCATCTTTGGATGGAGCCTATGGTTTGTCCCACAGGTGGACATGGGACCTCGGTATTATGTTTGGATTGATTTAGTTATTGCTTGAGGACAAGCAATATTCTAGCAGGGAGGACTGTAATGTCCCCACTTTGGGACATCATTATATTATAGATTGTTATGATGACCAGAGTGGCCAGATGGAGATTATAGCGAGTACAAAGGATATTGAGGGGTATTTTGGGGTCCGTCTTGCATTGCTCATCTTATTTCATCATTATGATCCATTCCGCACAACTTGGCCTTGGTTTCATTTCATTCCGACGATTTCCATGATTTTGAGTTATATTGGGCTATAAGTTAATTAAATTCACTAAGGAGGTCATATTGGGCATAATACTTGAAGGAACCTCTTAGTGTAATAGCTCATTGGAATCGGGAGGAACAACACTATAGGATAAGATGATGACAAGTGACTTTCAGTGGCCAGGGAAGTCACAAGGAGAGATAAGGTACTTTTCAGAGGTAAAAGAGTTAATTAATTAATTAATTAATAATTAAATAAAGTAAAGTCACTTTGGAGAGACAAGGTGAGTAGGAAGGATAAAAGAGAGACAAGGGCCTCTATTCTCTCATTCATGTTGTTTATCATTTTGATATCTGGCTTCTAGCTAGTGAGCCCATGCTCTTGGGGGTTTCGAGGGTTTTGACTTAACAAACCCTAGAGATCAACTCGATGGTGAAAGATCCCACCTATCTTGATCCAAGCTTGGTCAAGGAGGTGAAATATTCCTCCCCCACCATTCTACATCGGATTTACTCAGCTTCATAGGGATTCTACAGCAGCCACAGGTACAGAAAGAGAGAGGGCGCACCATTAAGGGTTTCCAGCAAGGGGGGCGCACCTGTGGAGCTAGAACAATTTGATTTGGTCAAGGAGAAGAGATTTTGGAGAATCTAGTTACTGGGTTATGTTTGTAGAGGCCATAACACCCTTCTTGGCTCTTCCGGGAGATATTTTGGTGGATCTTTGATTTATATTGAGAGTGGGACGGTTTTCCCAAGAGGAGGGCACAATTTTGGAGTGGATCTTCTCATGAGAGGGATCCAAGCTTCATCCTTCAGCTAGGGATCTATTCTATCTTGCATATACACTCCATATCTACCTTTATAGAGGGCTTTGCTTGCTATTGGTGCCAAATAGGAGGGTCGAATTATTTGGTCTTCAACCATCCAGGAGGGCGCATGTCAGTTAGGGGATTATTCAGTTGGAGGGTCATACCTTCACCGATCAACCCAAGACTTCATCAGTGGGATGACCTTGGCCTGATCTATACTTCCAGTGATTTTCAAAGTGTTTGGAGGCCTATATTAGCAGGGCCGAATTATTGGGTGTATTCAACTTTCCAGTAGGGCGCAACTTATGCAGTTGGAGGTTTGGCACTTCAGAGGGTAGGGATCTCATCCTGTTATTCATCTATTGTAGCCAGGTGGCCTTGGGAGGCTTATATCTTGTCTTCTTGATCTTTCTTAAGAGTTATCTCCATTTTTCTATTAGCTCTTAGCTATATTGTACCAGATTTGCAGATCCATTGTATCGGGGTCTTCTTCTATTATGAATAATATCAGATCTGAGGTATTTTTGGTTATTCCATGTGTTGTTGATCTTACATCTTATTGAGGTATGTTGCATTTCTATATCTATTTGATTATTGCTGCAAACACATATAACAACATCAGTATAAACCCTAGTGCAACCTAAAAGACCACATCAACAAAGTGTTTGATGAAATACCCTAACCAGAAACAATTTAAAAAATTCATGGAAAACACAATGTTCTTGGCATCTTGTCTTGGGAACATTACACCCTCAAACATGGCTTATTCCAGGAATGAAGGGAATAAGGGTCTTTGGCACAACATCCAGCCTCCAAAGGCCCTTCAAACGCTCCTTTCTTCAATAAATGCCCCACAAGGATATGATATGATGTCCTTCAAGTCTTCCATTGTGGACCAAGGGGATTTCAAAATAGTCATTCAAATTTCAGAATTACAAACAAGACCCCTCAAAGGGGTCGACCCTATCCAATGTTGTTTGAATATCAACATTTATTTTCATGTCGGCTCCAAACTTTATACACGCTCAAGCCAACTTAGCACAATCCTTCCTTGCTCAAGGTATATATATATAAACACACACATAGCACCTCCATTTTACAAACATCCATTACAACCCTCCATTATGTATTTTCTGCATCTTTGTCTATTGTAATTGACAGTCTCAAAATCAGGTCACATTATTACCAACTTACTAGAGCATGGTTCAACACTGTTGGCCCCTCCTCAATGATGTAATGTTGGAAGAAACATACTTTAGAGGTTGCAGGTAAATGCAAATCGTCCCTCTTACCCCTCCTGCTCCACAATCATAGAGGAAATGTCTTAAACAAGGGTAAACAACTTTGTGATCCCTATGGCATACCCATGCACAAATTGAACAACACCGAGTAGATGTGAATGTACAAAATGTGACCATTCACTGTTACTCTTGTCATCATCTTCTTTTTTCATACTAGATAGTCCTTTGTCCTCCCCCTTTCTATTTTCATATCAAGTGTTATCTTGCTATAATAGAATCTAGTGATATCCAATGCTCCAATGGCCAATTTTGACAAGAGTTGTAAAAGGTTTGTTGAGTTGTTTCCTTTTTTTGGAGAATTTATGAAGATCCTGTTGATTTGTGTACCTTGGGAGGTGTTCCCCATGTGTTATCCCTCCTTAGCACATGTGGGAAAGTCATTTGGCACTTTTTCCTATGTCCTTTATGTCTATTTTGTACTTGACTTTGGTTAAAGTGCAAAATGTCACTTTTTTTTTCCTATGTCCTTTTATGTCTATTTTGTACTTGATTTTGGTTAAAGTGCAAAATGTCACTTTTTTGGTAAGTGAACATTAAATCACACTTTGGTGATTTTGAGGAGACATAAAGTGATTCTTAGGAAATTAACCCAAAGTGGGTTATGGAGGCACAAACATTTATTTGGAGTGATCTCAACCTAGATTAGGGATGATCTCATCCTGATCTTAGGTTGGACTTTGGTGCCTAAAGAGGGCAAAGAGGCCAAAGGAGGCGCGCATTCTTCATGGAGGCTCTTGCTTGTGAGGAGAGGAGCTTTTGGAGTCTGGAGATGAGACTTGTTGCATGAGGAGGATAGAGAGGAGGAGCTAGCTTTGTTTGTGGGCAGCAAGGAGCAGCCACCTTCTATTATTTCTTGGAGAGACTCATCTTTGAGGAGGGCTTACGGGTTTAGTACACCTTTTCTTTCCTGGAGATGGTTTCTAGCCATCAATTCAGAGATAGCACAGATCACAAAGAGCGGGTGGACAACCATTCCCGTGGAGGGGATTCATCATCTGAAATCTCAGGAGGATTCTGGAGCAAATCTCAAGGGGCCAGAGGGGGCTTAATTCACATTTTTCCTCCTTCCTCAAGGGGCCTTTGAGCTTGGATAGCTTCACCCATTCGAGTTGCTATTGTACCTCAGTTCTTATTGTATTTGATTTATCACTGTGGTAGATTGTTACCTACCCTCATATACATCACTGTAACTCAAACCGTTTTCCTGGTTTGTCCAAAAAGTTCATAGACCTAAAAAATACTTTTGTCTACACATGCATTTTAGCTGTTGTTAGAAGCCTTTATTTCTGTCCATATTTCAGCATTAAAAAGATAGATAGGTGTGTTGTAGTTTATTGGGAAAGTATAAATGTAATTAATCTAACATAAAACTACTGCAAGGGCACCCAATCAACGGGGAAAACAACAACCATAACACATCAGCAAACAAAACTTCGCTATCGCTATAAACAAGAGAAACAAACCCTTTATAGACAGCAGAAAATCCTAGTGACTTAGCTTGGCTCAAAGATTGCACTCAAGAAGTCTTTACCGACAGGACTCGATTTCCATGCATCCTAGGGTATAAACTTAAGTTGAGTTCCTTTAGGTAGATCTCTGTTAACAAGCTCAATTGCATTGGAAAAATCCCCAGAAAGAATAGTTTCTTTGGGTTTCTTCTCAAACGCCTTGACAAAATTCAAAATGATTATGAAATTTCCATATTTCTTTACAAGATTTTCAAAGTGGAGTCTTGTTTCCTGATTAGTTGGGTCCTTTCTTTGCAATGTAATATCAGGCTTTTAGGTTTATGTATGAAATTTCTTGAGACCAATAAAGGGTATCAACCTCCTGTGTTGTACCCTAGAGATATCTTCAAAACAACTTGTCTTGTTTCAACACCATTTGATACTCTACCTTTATCAATAACTCTCTCCTGCTTTGGCACCGCCTCCAACATATAATATCTTTTGGCTTGGTAATGTCTCACAACAAAATTCTTCTTCCCAGAAATTGAAAGTTTAACCTACTTAAAGATCCATAAACCAATGCCATTGTCCAAAGTGTGTTGTTAAGGCACTCATAGATGCCTTGTGTCAAAATTTCATCTCAAACAAAGATCGTGTCATAAAGTACTTGCCTTGTCTCATGATTAGACAGATTCTCTTGCAGACTCAACACGTTATATGTATTTGAAGAGGTCACTAGTAAGATCCACAGTAAATAACACCTTCTTGTATCTGTGTTCATCTTCGAAACATGCTAAATTTGTTCAGACAAAAGGATGTGGAGCCATAATTACCCTACTCCTAGTGAGTCAATGTCATGGCCATATAACTACAATTAGTGTCCATTTTGTTATATATTGTTATCACAAAAATTCACACTTGTAGAGCCAAATTCCCAAAATCTCATGTCACTCACCAACCTCCTTCACTCTCTCGTGCTATCTCTCCTTCCGCCCAAGGGGTTTTCCCTAGATTAATATTGCTAGGAGTTGGGGCAAGGAAGCTTAATGTGGAGGGTGAAGTCCAAGCAAAATGGGTTTTGGTAGCTTTAGAGTGTTAAAGAAAAATAATGGGAGGTTTGAAGGTCAAGGTCCTTTATTGGGTATATGGAGTCAAGCATACAACACTTGGAGGTTGAACTAGATGAAGTAAGAAGGATTAGTTCTAAACCCTAAGGTGCAATCACTTTTGTATAGTTCTAGAATTTCTTGAAGAAAATGGTTCCTCGGTGCAAACACTCTTGGGCCTCTGTTATTGAACAGTTTGTAGCAAGGATAAAGGGCTTGAGGTTTAAAGGTCAAACTAGTGGAACATGAACCTGTCCCACCTAATGTCCTCACAATGGGATGGTTCTTTCTTTAGGGAGGTGAGGCCCAAAGAGAAAGAACCTTCCCATCAAGGTGACATGGGGTTTTGAGAAGGCAAAAGGATAATAAGACAAAGATAAATTCCCCCTCACAAGTCACCACTGAAAGCAGATAGTCCTCACAACAACCACAATAATAAAGTAAACCCCAAATATATATACTATTCGACAAAGAAATAATAAATAATATATGCAAGCTATTTGAAATGGGTTAGTACTTCATATAATAGATACGACTATTTGAATAATACATAAGCAATTTGGCAAGAAATGTTGATCTAAGTCACTGTTTATCAATAGCTATGGTGAATTATATGTCATTTCACCAATAAATGTTGGAATAACATGGAATTCAATGTAGCCAATCAATACTTCATTCAATAAATACTTTTAAATCACCATTCAATTTGCTTGTAAAGTAAAATGTTTGCTGCACAAATGATATAAGAGCCAAGGATGACAGCATCAATAGGTTAGTTAGGTTAGTACTTTTAGGCTAGGGTTAGTTAGGGTCTGATATCCAAAGAGTTTTGAGAGTTGTTTCAGATAAGCAGTCACATGTAGAGGTCTCGGGTGATCAATGCCTTAGGTTAAATGGAGTCACAGTAGGACAAGAGCTGAATGAGACAAGGTAACTAGGTCAAGGAATAGAGGGAAGGGCTTTGGTGTGTTTCTAGTGCAAGGCCCCAAAGTCAAAACCCTTGAGGAGAGAGGCTCACCTTGGTGCAGGTAAACTAGGCCTCCTGCTCTTCCTCCTTCCTTAACTCAATGGAAAATGACTCAATAAGGATGAAGAATAAAAATGTATCTAGAGGGTTTGATACAAGGTGTTACAGGAGTGCCTTTTCTTAGCAAAACCCTAGAAAAAGTATGGCCTTAAGTGTAGTAGACCTAGGCTTAATATGTCTCTCTCTTCTTAGCTTACAAGAAGTACGACTAGCAATAAATGAAGAAAGGAAAGGAAAGTGTAGCAACGACTCTCTCCTTCTTCAATGGCTAAAATTTCTCTCTAAAGGGGACATGAGACAAGGACATACTTGTGTGTGTTTACACCTAGGGTTTCCTTTGCTTAGAAAAATCATAAACACATGCAAGAAATTAAACTACCATTCCATTCAATAAGTTTTAAAAATACTTACAATTCACCAAGAAATATCAATGCAACCCTAGTTGTAAATTAATTTTCCTCCAAGAGAAATGCCAAACATGCCAAAATAATCCTCCTTTCCGTCAGCACGCATTTCAAATCAGATAATAACCCAGAGAAGCAAGAATTGTGATCTCACTAATGAGTGAGTACAGTTGAAAAGAAGGTAAAAATCCTCTATATTTTATACAAGATGATGACTCAATTTTACATTTTAGGTCATGTAAAAGTACGACAAGGAAAAATACTAAAATCATACTGCTTTACATTAAAATTTTAAATCTAAACCCTAATCAAGATAAAAAGATAAAGTCCCTCTAAGGGGGACGTTAGCCCTTTTTAGGGAAACGTTGGCCTCCTGTAGAAAAAATTTAGGCCTCCTTGGGCATTAGGATCCTGCCACATGTGCCTCTTGGCACACAATTGCCTCCAAGGTGTCCAAAATGTTGGGTGACTTCATGGGTCACATGGGTGACTTCATGGGCATTCCAAGGCCAATGTCTCGGTGAAAAGGGCTCAACCCCCTAGGTCAAGCTATGATGGGGTGCCTCTGTGGAACGCCCTCCGTTGCAAAGCCCCTAATCCATATCTATCTTGTATCCGCTCTAATGGGGTCCCCCAACATCCACTTGATGGGCTCTTTTTCCCCATGGAGGTTCGAACTAACTATCTCCCCATGTGTGTACCCCATCCAAAATGGTGCATCATCCTCACGCATGGTCCCATTATCAAAAGATACTCTCCAAGGGCTCATCACAAGGATCATAGCAATGTCAATCACATCTCATCATCAATATTATTAAACATGCATAAAACCCTAATACATCAGCCAACAGCTCAAAGACGTTGGCATGCTTCCACAATGATAGTTCAACCAACCTGAGAGATAGGATATTCAAATAAGAAGATATATATATTTTTTATTCTTCATATTCTTTATATATATATATATATATATATATATATATATATATATATATATATATATATATATATATATATATATATATATATATATATATATATATATATATTTTCAAGAGCTAATCAGGGGACACTACCCTGGCATGGTGACTAGTGGTGACAACGTTACCCACAAGTATTTTCACAGAAATGAGAATTTTGGCTCGTGATGAGACCCCCTTTCCCTTGGCCATGAAACCAAGAGTCACTTCCCTGGTGTGGTGACCAGCTAATGGAAATGTCATATTGTTAGACACCCATGGACCTAATAGGCTGGCTCATGATGAGACCCCCTATCCTCTGGTTAGGCCTTGTTTCATTATTTTTTCTGGGTCCCTCTTATTTCTTGCTGAGAATATTTTTATTGCTTTCTCAGGGATCCCTGGGCAAAGCATCTCGAGGTTTTATTTTTAGGTTTTTATATTTTATCAGCTTGCTTTTACCTTATGGGCCTTTAGCCCCTTCTTCCCACGAGATAAGGTGCAATCCTGAAAATAGGTCAACCCAATGTCTGGACAAGTGGAATGGGATAGGTGAGCGGGAAACAAGATGGAAAAGTGGTACTATGAAGGGAACGAACGATGGCTTCTCAAAAATCCCCCCTAGTGGCAAACCAAAACCTACAGATACAGGCTTGCTAGGGCACCCTGTCAATTCCCCCAAACATGGTCAAGTGGGCAAGTGTGAGATCCAAGCAGTTGTTAGAAATTAAAGGAATCATATGCATACATTCAATGGTTTTGATAATCAAAGTGACACATACCATGATACATGGACTAATTACCTCATGGAGCAAGAATCTTCTCTGACACAGGACCAAACCGATGGTGGTGGATGCTGTTGTTGCTGCTGACAAGATAAAGATGCTAGAAGAAATAAAAGGTGGGCCATGCTAAATTCAATCCTGCTCTTGGTACTCCATGTCTAGGACCTGTGGGCCTCGAGACATGATCTCCTAGTTATCCATGAATGTGGGGGATAACAGGCCCAAGGTTCTGTTTTCTTTCTTCTTATTCCACTTAGGTCAAAGATCAAAGGCTAGGGTTAAAAACCTAAAGTGAAAACACTTTTGGGCCTTAGGATTTTAATCCTAGCAAAGAATGTTTTCACAAACTTGGACAATAAAGATTTTATGAAGGAAAGAAACACTTATGTCTCCTTCCTAGGGTTTCAACAAGACAAAGAAACTTGCAACAAGATAGCAATTAAAACCTTTAACATTAACAAAAGACAAGAAATTGCAACAAATTTCTTACTCCTTCCAAGTATCTAAACCATTCAAACCCTAGTTGCAGAAAATAACCATCCAAGAAAGGAAACCATCCACAAAAATCCTTCTACAAGAGTAGTGCATGAGTTCCAAGAGCTAGAAAATTTCAGACCTCTCAAGGGAAAAATCCCTCAAGTTGTGATCCCCAAATGAGAGGAAGTTTACCTCTATTTATAAAGGAGGTGCTCAATCACTTGCTGCAATGTACTTAGCCTATGTTGTACTCTGTGCAATGGACCCCTATTTCTTGCTTGACCAAGAGATCATAGCGGATCCTAAATTGAAGTATTATCCGGAAGTACTTTTTTCGGTCCACTGGGCTTCCTTCCCATTCAACATTTGCATACCCATGTAGAAACAGACCACCACTGGATGTATATATCATACCATAGGTAATGGTCCCTCTCAGATATCTCAAGATGTTTTTTGTTTCCACTGAGTGTCTTTGTCTTGGTTCAGCCATGAAATGACTCATTACAATCACTGCATAACATATATCTGGCCTGGTGTGAATCATGTACATCAATGATCCAATCAACTGCCTATACATGGTGGGATCCACCAAATTTGAACCTGAATCAGAATCATGCAGCTTCCTTAGGTCGGTAACCATCGGAGGAGACATGGATTTGCAATCCATCATACCAAACCTCTTTAATACATCCACTATGTATTTTCCTTGTGCCAGAAATATCTCGCCTTGTCTTTGCCACACTTCCAATCCTAGGAAGTAATGCATCAAGCCTAAGTCTTTCATCTCGAATTCTAAGATTAGCTCCCTCTTACACCAGGCTAGTATCCCTTCATCTCCTGTTAGAAAGAGATTATCAACATATGGGATTAGTATAATAGGTTGGTTTCCTCTTGACTTGAAGTACAGATTCACATCAACATCTCTTTTATGAAAGACTAGTCTTTTAAGAAAGCCATCAATCATGTCATACCAAACTCTGGGAGCCTGCTTAAGACCATACAAGGCCTTCCTTAGCTTGCATACATGAGTGTCTTTGTTATGCAGTACAAAACCATTTGGTTGATCCACAAAGACCTCCTGTTAACCAAAGCTAGTGTCGGATTGAAAGTTGGTGTTAAAGATTACAGATTAACTTATTATACTCCTGAATATCAAACCAAAGAAATGAGTTTTCCTTTCTGATGTGCGGCATTCGAGCTAACCGAACTAATTGGGCGAAGTAAACAAAGTGGGTAAGAAGGTTGCATGAAGTAACTGTACACCCAGAAAGTCATTCCAATGCCAGGTCTTGTATTGTATCCCAACCCTTATCATTTCGGGCCCTTCTCATACCCACCATAGTATCCCAACCAGACATAGGCACCCCACCTACCAGCCTAGTATGATATGGAAAGAGGACTTATGACTTGTTCCAGGTACTACCAAGCACCCTTGCAGGTTCACACACCCTTTTCCATTCAATAATGTTGTTTTTACATCCATTTGATGTAGCTTCCAACCAAGAACTGAAGTTAATGCAATAATAGATCGAATGGAGGCCTCTTACTTTCCTTGAAAGTTCCTTTGGGAGAAGCTATCTTTTCTGCTTCCTGCATTGTTTCTTTAAGCCATCCTGGCTTCCTTTTGGCTGGAGGTTCTTCAAGAGTTCTTTCTAACTCTTTAGCAGGTTCTAGAGGCTCATCACTTGGCCCTTCATAAGGTTCCTCCATCTGATTATCTGACTCTTCATTTTTAGAAGAGGGTGAATCTGGTTGAACTACTTCTGATTCCTGCTGAAGCTCTCTGGATTTCTTGAATGTGGCTTCCTCATGGAAAGTCACATATTTGCTTACCTCTATCTACATCTGACCGGGTACATATATCCTGTAAGCCTTGGAGTTCTCACTGTACCCCACAAAACCCCTTTCTTGCATGAGGGTTCCATCTTTTTCCTCATTTCCTTAAGGACATCAATATACACTGGACACCCAAATATCCTTAGATGCCCTACTTCAGGTTTGATCCCCGAGAATACCTCTTCAGAAGTCTTTTCCTTCAAGATATCATGTGGACACCTATTCTGAATATATACGGTAGTGGAGGTAGCTTCTGCCCATAAAGAATTTGGCAGATCCTGATCAAACATCATGGCTTTCACTGCCTCACAAATTGTCATGTTTTTCCTCTCAACAACACCATTTTGCTGAGGGTTATATGGCATGGTCAACTCTCTCTTGATTCTTTCTTCCTTGCAGAAATCCTCAAACTAGAGAGATTCAAAGCCTCCTCCATTGTTTGTTCTAAGGGTTCTGATGTGGTTCCTTGTATGCTTTTCAATAAAGGATTTATACTCTTTGAATTTACCAAATGTGTCACTTTTAGCTTTAAGGAAATAGATCCAACATTTTCTTGAGTAATCATCAATAAAAATGACATAATACAAACAACCATTGAATGTGGGAGATGACATGGTACCACATACATCAGAATGAACCAGGTCTAAGATGCCCTAAGCTCTGTTGTCACTACTAGGAAATTATTTCTTTATATTTTTACCTAGCATGCATCCTTTACAAATTTCATTTTTACTAAGAGAAATAGAGGGCATGCCACATACCATGTTCTGCATATATGTAAGTGTTTTGTAATGAATATGTCAAAGTCTTCTATGCCACAAATCGTTAGAGCTAGTCGCATCATGAGCCAATGCCTGAACTGACTGTCCTGTCATGACGTACATTCCACCTCTGCAAGTCCCAATGGGTTCTACTGTACTCAAGTAGTTACCTTTAGCCCACAGTAGTGCCTTCCTGTCCTTGAATATCACCCATTATCCCTTGTCCTCAAGGGTTGCAATTGATAGAAGATTATTTATGAGCCCTAGAACATATAATACTTCATCAACATGAAGCCTAGCCACAAATTCCAATCTGAAGGAGATAGAGCCTACTCCCTCTATCTTGTAACATTTGTCATCCCCAAGCTCAACCTGGTCTAAAAAATATTTTGTCTTGAAATCTGAGAGGATTTTGTTATACCTGTCATGTACTTTGATGCACCACTGTCTACTAACCAAGTTTTCGGCCCTGTGAAAACTGACCTAGATAAGGAAGAAACCATGTAATATTCTTTTCTAGTTTCTTTTTCATTAGACGGACTTTTCTGTTTTCATTTGGATTCATCATCCTCAGTAGTTGAGGCATGATGTTTCCCTTTCCTTGGATTTTTCTTCCTATACCAACAGTCTTTAGCAAAATGACCCAACTTATTAAAACTAAAGCATTTAATCTTAGATGTATCAATACTCTTGCCTTTGAACATACTTTTGGTGTTTCACTTCCTTTGAAGGCCTTTCTGGAAAGTGACTTTCTTCTTTCCCTTGAATCTTGATGCTAATGTTGAATGCTCTTCTTTGGTTGGCTCACTCCTGGTAGCAGTGTGGCTCTCCTCTTGGAGGCAATCATGCCATAACCTCTCAAACGTGCGCTGAATCTCTCTCCCACTTACACTAGATAAGAAGGTCTCCCATGAAGAAGGAAGACCATCAAATATGGCATGCACTAAGTCATCATCATCCAATGTGACCGTTGTGACCAAAAGATGATCTTTGATCTAGGATATCCTAGAACAGAAAGATGCTACTGATTCACCTTTCTCCATCTTCAAATACTTAAGCTTGTGCTTAAGTGTCCTCTTCTGACTTGGAGCCTGTTTCTCATACAGATTCACCAAGGTATCCATACAGTTCTTGGAAGTCATTAATGAAGTCATTGTTGGAATTATACTGATCCAGTTGGATATCAATGGCCACCCACCTATTCCAACTGGCTCAAAACATTTTTTTGGCAACTTACTATTTTTAGCAGTTTTTCGGTTCCTAAACTTCCAGGGCCATTTTGAGGGCCTAAATGAAGGTTTTTCGGGATCGAGCTCCTCAAAGATATCTGAAGGCTCTGATTGAGCCCCCAAAATGAATCTCCTCAATGATACCTATTATCACACAATTTGTAGTTTAGGTCAAAGGCTAAAGGATAGAGGCCAAACTAACGTAACAGGAACCTTCCCCACCCAATGTCACCTCAATGGGGAGGTTCTTTCTATTTAGGGAGGTTAACCCAGGGAGACGTCCCCAGTAACCTGGGGTTTTGAAGAGGCAAAGGTATGAAGTCAAGGTTAAAGTTTCCCCCCTCACAGGTTACCACCAAAGTCAGACAGTCCGGCTAATCATCCAATAAAGAAGTGTATGCCCAAATGAAAACACCTGCCCGAAACAAGACAACAATGATACAATATATATGCAGGCTATAACTCAATGGGTTAGTACTTCAATGACTATCTGACATCAATTAATAGGCAATGTAAAACAATAGATACCAATGAAGTCAACGTTTTATCAATTAGCTATGGCAAAAGCATCAATTCATCAATAACTATCAAGATGATCAAGCTAACAATGTATCCAATCAACACTTTGCTCAATAAATGCTTCAAATCATCATTTAATTGCTTGTATTTTAACACTTGTTGCGTCAAGATGAGATAACCAACTGTGATGTCAGCCCTAATTAGGTTAGTTCGTTAGTTAGGGTTTCAAATTTAGAGTTTTGAGAGTGGTTTTGTACACTAAGACTTCAACGTTGGAGGATAGAGATCAGTGCCTTAGGGTATATGGAGTCAAACAAGGTAAGGGCACAAGGTTTTGGAAGGATGAAGACTTAAAGACAAGAGGAAAGGGTTCTAAAGTGTTGCAAAGGCAGGGCCCTAGAATCAAAACCCTAGGGGAAAGAGGCTCACTCCGGTGTTGCTTAAGCAAGGCCTCGTGCTCTTTCCTCCTTCCTTAGGTCAACTTGGCAAAACGGCTAGCATAAATGA
>SNQJ01S0038967.1:21496-34500 GCA_010110895.2 Picea sitchensis | reverse complement strand
ACCTACAACCATTCAATTAAGAAGTTTTGCAAGAAAATCACTTACATATCATGAAGAAAGCATATGCAAACCCTAGTTGTAAACCTTCCTTGGAGAGAAATGCCAAAAGATGCCAAAAAATCCTTCCAATAACAAGTGTGCCTCACTTAGAAAGAAAATATACCCTAGGAGGGCGCAAAAATCAGACCTCACAAGTGTGAGTGAGTTGTGTTATGTCAAATGAGGGAAAAACATCCTCAATATATAGTATCTCATGACCTTTAAATTAAATTAGGTCATTAAAAATAACCGACAAGGCTAATAACCAAAAATCATATTTTTTTACATTAAACTGCTAAATGAAAACCCTAAATGAGCAATAAGCAAGACGTCTAGCCCCTTTGAGGGAGATGTTGGCCCTTTTTAGGGCAAAACATAGCACTAAATGACAAACGTTGGCCTTCTCTGGGCCTCCAAACTCTTCCACACGTGCCAAAATGCTCTGTCAAGGTGCCACACACTGGAGGTGACGTCATGGCTCCTAGATGACATCTTGGGGCATCAGAAGAGACACGTTCCACCTGTAGTGGGTCAACCCCCCTGGGCTGGGCTCAGCCAAGGCGTCCTGGGTGAAAACATCCTCCTCCTTCTCTTGTGTAAAGGCTCAACCAATCATTGTCCTGTCTCTGCCCCTGATGAGGTCCCAACAACCATATAATGGGCTCTTCAGCCCCATGGAGGTCCGAACTAATCATCTCCCCATGTGTACCGGTCCACTTGGTACCTGTTTGTCGGGCATGGTCCTGCACATCAAAAAATTCACCCTCCATGGGCTCATTAGTCCTAAGGATCATATCAATGCCAATCATATTTCATCATTAATTTTATCAAATGCACGCATAAAACCCCTAGCATATCGTCCAATAGCTCAAAGACATTACAATGACCTACTATACAAAGCTGAGGAAAAAGACAAAATGCCCTATTGGGCCAGCATCCATAAGAAAAGGAAAGTTTCTAGAGGATATCATCCAAGCCATTTAACACGAGGTGGTGTGTTCAAAGGATGTCCAGACATAGTGAAAGACATGGGTGATATTATCCATGGGTGCCTTTGTAGGAGGCGAGTTGTACCTGTCATGGATGCAATTCTTTCCAAGCCCTTTATTGCCTTTATTCTTTCTTTTCTTTATTATTTTTTCTTTCTTTTTTATTTCAAGGTCTAACTAGAGGACACTGCCTTGGCGTGGTGACTAGAGTTGACAGTGTTACCCACAAATAATTTCACAGAGATGATAAGGCTGGCTCGTGATGAGACCCCCTTTCCCTTGGCCATGCAACCAAAGGTCACTACCCTGGCGTGGTAACTAGATAATGACAATGTCATACTGCTAGGTACCCATGAACATAATGGGCTGGCTTGTGATGAGACCCCCCATCCTCTTGGCTAGGTCTTGTTTTGTCATTTTTCTTCGAGTCCCTCTTGTTTCTTATTGAGAGGCTTTTTATTGCCTTCTTGGGGATCCCTGGGCGAGGCATCTCTAGGCTTTGTTTTTTATGGATTTTATCTCTTACCAGCTTCTTTTACCCCCTGGGCCTTTAGCCCCTTCTTCCCACAAGATAAGGTGTAACCCCACAAACAGGTCACCCTAATGTCCAGACTAGGGGAATGGGATAGATGAGTGGGAGATAAGATGTAAGAATGATGATATGATGGGAGCGGACAATGGCTTTTCAAAATCCCCCCTGGTGGCTAACCAAAACCTATGGGTACAATCTTGCTAGGGTACCCTGTCAATCCCCCCAACCATGGTCAAGTGGGTTAATGTAAGATCCAAGCAGTCGTCAGAAATGAAAGAAATTTGATGCATATATCTGAAGGTTAGAATTATCAAATATGACACATACCATGATACCTGGACCAATTACCTCATGGAGCAAGAGTCTTCTCCGATACAAGCCCAAGCCGAAGGTGATGGATGTTGTTGCTGCTGACAGGACAAGTCTGATGAAGAAGAAGAAAGATGGGCCCTCCAGGGCCATGCTCTGGTCAATATTGCTCTCGGTACTTCATGTCTAGGACCTGTGGGCCTCGAGACATGATCTCCTAGTTATCCCTAGAAATCGGGGATAACAATACCTTTTCAACGAGCTATCGTGCACCCCAAATGGAGATCGTATGGCAAAGTTACGCCCCCGAGAAGTTGATACACCAAACTACCCAAAACGGGGTCCACAAAACTGTTGGATTTTCATCTTCCTGGGTTAGGGTTTTAGATTTTATTTATGATAAAAAATCCTTTGGAGCCTCATTGTAAGATCATCTTCTTGCAAATGTGAGTAGCGGACACATCTCTTATCAGAGATAAGCTGCCACCATTCTAGTGAGTCTTTCACTCTGTATTTTTACAGTCTTTGTACATTTTCACTCGTTAATAGAAAATTGTGTATTATTGTATCTATGTTTTTATGGTTGCATCTCTGATGCATTTATGTTATATTATTGGATATCCGAAATATCTCTGTAAATTTATTTATTATATCTCCGCTCTCATTTCGTGCTGAAAATAATCCAGATCAGTGGTATCAGAGCAGGTTGCTCTTGATCGTTTTTTAGTGCATGTCCCTGACGAGGTCCGAGTATATCAAGTTGGGTCTCGAGCTTGTCTCTCTTGAGGACAATTGCTCTCGCATGCCCAAGAAACTCTCCATGGTAGAAGAAAATAAAAATGATAGAGCAAACGATTCTATTAATCTGTTGCTTGAGCAAGCTTTCACGCGGGAAAGGGACAAAATGATGGAGAATTTTGCCCACATCCTTCAATGCCTGCTGATAGGAACATATGCATCTTCATCAAGTGACCACTTTAGAAGCACCTCACCTTTCAAGGTACAAGTTAATTTCAATATTCTTATATTTGAAGGACAAATAGATGCAAATGCCCTAGAAAAATGGTTAAATATGCTAGAAGGTTATTTCTCTGTTCATAATTTATCCAACAGGGAAAAGATCACCTTCGCACTCCTTAAGACTCTCCCCCATGTCAAACATTGGTGGGAAACTTACTGGGAGAAAAGTTCCACCGAGTCGTCTGGAATATATGGGGCCGAGCCCACTTGGGATTTTTTTGCAGTGTTCCACGGGGACGTGTCCCCCACGGTGGGGTGCACGCCCCCCACGTTTCCCACGCACCCGGGACAAGGGTGCTCCTGAGGAAACGTTTCCCCACATCTCTCTTTTGGGGAAACTCGAGGAGACGCAGGGGGGTGCGTTTCCCCAGTGTGGGGGGCCTGTTTCCCCAAAAGGGGTGCTTCTGGGCATCCCCCCTCGAAAAGGGGTGCTTCTGGACGCACAATATTTTACTATATCTGTTTCATTTATGATTTATGAATCAATGTATTTCATTACTGAATCATAATCTAAGTCAATGTATTTCATTACTGAATTTGTAATCATAATCCGAATCATGTTTATTATTTATATCATTTACAAATTTGAATTTAGTACTAGTTTACTGTTTACTATTTACTATTTAGTATGCACAATGATGAATTTAGTAATTTACATGGGCTGAATTGTTATTGTTGGGATTTTATCATTAATATTTATATATTTTTTTATAATTTTAGAGTCGGGGACCCCTATGCTAGGGACCCTGACGTCCCCCCGTCCCCCATGAATTTCCCCAAAATTTGGGGGTGCTCCCACACGCCCCTGCTCTCGCGCACCCCCATCCCGGAGTCTTGGTGGAACATTGTTTTTTTGTGGATGCAGTAAAGGAACAATATTACCATGTTGGCAACTATGAGGACCAGTACATGAGATGGACCACACTACGCCAAGAGAGGGGCCAAGCAGTTTCAGAATTCACCAATACCTTCCATACCTTGCGCACCAAGCTGGGTATCAAAGACTCCAAATGACATTTGGTTCTGGAATACCGTGGGGCTCTACACAGATACATCCAAACTAAAATGGATTTTATGGACATCTCATCACTCAGTGTTGCTTATTGATATGTTGTTAAAATCAAGCAGAAATTTAAGCACCAGAACAAACATGAGTTTGGGTCTGCAAATCCGCAACAATAAAAATATGATAAAGACGACCCTAACAAACAATCTCTCGAAAACCAGTCCAAGCCACAGGAAAAGAAGGGTCACGGGAAGACGAAGTAGGAAAATGGAAAATGGTGTGATTTCCACAAATACCCCTGGCACAACAACGATTAATGTCGCTCAAAACAGTTATTGGTGTCCGAGATCAAAGACAAGGAGCCAAACCCTGATTTAGAATCCGATTCTGAAAATACTGGTAGAAGACAGATCATAGACACAGACCCCACTGCTATTGTCATTACCACAGTAATTCAACTAGAAGAACCAACAAATATTGAAGAGGGGGAGTTCCTTTTTCATTCACAAATGTGGGTGAAAGGGACCCCGCTGCATTTTATTGTTGATAGCGAAAGCCAGAAGAACCTCATCTCAGTAGAGGTCATCAAACAATTGGGATTGTCGACAACACCACACCCTCAACCATACAACAGCGGGTGGCTTCGCCAGGGACAAGATCTTCGTGTTAACTAGCAGTGTCGATTGTCATACGACATCTAGCCCTTCAAGGATGAGGTATTATGTGATGTTGCCCCGATGGCTGTCTGTGATGTTTTCTTGGGCCAACCATATATGTGGAAGTGCCATGCTATTTATGAGTTTCGACTCCGTAGTGTAATTTTTACTCTGGGAGGTCATCTCTACAAGATACCAGAGGTAATTCCGACTACTATTCCACCTAAACAGTGCCGCAAGGTAGTATCCTATACTACAAAATTCAGCTTCTTCACAATCTACTCAAAAGGAGAACAGGAGGGCACTACAACCACAACAGTCTCAAACAAAGCACCTTCTATCCAACAGAAGCAGGTCGACAAGATTGCAGCAAAGCGCAAAGATTCCTTCTGCACATAGTCATCTCAAGTAGTTCGACTGGTTGAACAGATTCAACCCCGCCAACAACAGGTTCGTGAAAACCTTCCACAAACCAAGCAGTGCATCTTCTCCGTCAAGGCAAGTAGATCATCAAGGTTCAGATTCAACAAGTGCTTTCCCCTCTCCCCCAGGAACTCAATGCAATGAAGACCATTTCTTCCTAAGGAGGAAGGATTGATCCAATTGGATATCAGTGGCCACCCACCTATTCCAACTGGTTCAAAATAGTTTTCTGGCAACTTAATATTTTTAGCAGTTTTTCGGTTCTTAAACTTTTAGGGTTGTTTTGAGGGCCTAAATGAAGGTTTTTCGGAATAAAGATCCTAAATTATAACGGGAGGCTTTGATTGAGCCCCCAAAATTAATCTCCTCGACGATACCTTTCCAATGAGCTATCATGCGCCCCAAACAGAGATTGTATGCCAAAGTTACACCCCCGGGAAGTTGATACACCAAACTACCCAAAACGGGGTCCAAAAAACTGTTGGCTTTTCATCTTCTGGGGTTAGGGTTTTGGATTTTCTTTATGATAAAAATGCCTTTGGATCCTCATTGTAAGATCATCTTCTTGCGAATGCGAGTAGCCGACACATCTCTTCTCAGAGATAAGCTGCCACCATTCTAGTGAGTCTTTCACTCTGTATTTTTATAGTCTTTGTACATTTTCGCTCGTTAATCGAAAATTGTGTATTATGGTTGCATCTCTAATGCATTTCTATTATATTATTGGATATCCGAAATATCTCTGTACATTTCTTTATTATATCTCCACTCTCATTTATTGCCAAAAATAATCCAGATCATACACTGTCTTTGACTGAGTCAAAGATGATTCGCTTGGCCTTTGCTTGACTCTTCCTGAAGGTCGCTCTTCCTACATTAGTGGTGGGTTCCTCCACCACTGTGGTCACATACTGCTCAAGATCATGCTCCTGCAAGATATTTTTTATCTGAAGCTTCAACACATTGAAGTTGGAAGCTCCTTCGAACCTATCCTCGGCCTTGACTGAAATGGAGGATGCCATGGACCTTATGCTGCAAACTTAATCAAGCTCGCTTGGATATGTGTGTACCCTGCTGTTGCACTTCAACAAGCTTAACACACCCTAAGCTTTGATACCATGTTAATTTATGAGCTTGATTTAAAATTGAAAGTGCTTATTTAAATTATGACTGTATTTTGAACTTAGTTTAACATCATTCATAAACCAGAACAACAATAATCACAATAATTTACCAGCATGCAAGATCACAACACATGTACCTTGGGGAAACCCTATACAGGGAGAAACCCCCCAACAAACTATCTCCTTTTATTGCATTAATAAAGTATGGTCACTTACAAAATATCCACCATGAATACTCTTCTCTTAAAGAGCTTGCCAATGACTCTAACCTGACTGTAGACCACTGAGAAACCTCACTGTTATAAACTCTGTTATAGGCCAGCCTTGAAGGTGTACCTCGCTACTTTCTTGGAATGATATGCTGCCCTTTATTTGACTGTTATAGCTACCTGTTATTGGACTGATATGGCTGCCTTTATTGACTATTATAGCAGCCTGTTATTGGACCTGTTATCGCACAGTTTGTAGTTATGGTAAAAGGCGGATGAAAGAAAGACAAATTGGCGAAACTGAGATTATCCCACCAATGTCACCTCAATGGGATAGCTCTTTCTCTTTAGGGAGGTAAGGCCCAGGGGAGACATCCTCGGTGACCTGGGGTTTTGAGAAGGCAAAGGCTAAAAGGCTAAGTAATATTATTCCCCCTCACAAGTCACCACCTGATCAGAAAGTCCAGCTTAATAGCCAATAAAGATAAAAGATGACCGGAAATAGTAACCAAGAAGTGTACTTGCCCGAGACAAAGCAACAAAGAAACTATACAGGTGCAAGCTAACTTGCTGGTTAGTACTTCATATAATCAATGACTTTCTGATAATAAGCAATTGAGCAATAATATTGACGAAGTAAATCAATGTTTATACAACAGAAATGATTACAATATCACTTCTCAATAAATGCCAATGAAACTTTAATGATGAATGGCAATCAATGTAAGAACATCAACACTTTAGAAACAATGCCTTAAACAATCATTCAATTGCTTTAAAGGTAAAACGAATGTTGCATAGAAGCGTTTATAGCATGAAAAGGTGACGACAACATTAGTAAGATTAGTCTAGGCTAGGGTTAGTAAGAGTTAAAGGTTGTTCAAAGTTTAGAAGTTGTCTGTGATCAAGGTACTCAATACAAGAGGTCTTAGATCAGTGTGCTACTAGGGCATATGGAGTCAAAAGAAGCTACAAAGGTTGAAGGACTAAATGATAATGAAAAGAACAAGGACAAGAGGGTTAAATGTTGAGGTGTTGCTAAGGCAAGGCCTCAACAATGAAACCCTAGGGGAGAAAGGCTCACTAAGGTGTAGAAACCCTAGGCCCTAGTACTTTATCCTCCTTCTTTAGCTTATTGGCAAGATGAAATAGACTAGCTTGAGTAGGAGTTTAAAGGGCTAAAGACAAGAGAGTTTAAAGGTGAAGTGTTTCTATGGCAAGGCTTCATCAAGCAAACCCTAGGGGAAAACGACTCATCAAGGTGTAGAAATCCTAGGCCTTGATGCGTTTTCCTCCTTCTTAGCTCAATAACAAGGAAACAACAACTAGCTAGAAGAATAGTGTGTTTCTATGGCAAGGCTCTATCTAAATTCAGCAAATCAAATAATTCTTAACTTGATAGGGACATGAGACAAGGACACCAACATGTGCTTGTCACCTAGGGTTTTAATGCAACAAATTAAAATAACAAATGAAAGTAAACAATACTATAACCATTCAATCAAGAAGTGTTGCAGAAATTCGATTACATAAACCATGCATTTAAGTAGCCAAACCCTACTTGTAAACATTCCACCAAGAAGAAATGCCAAAATAGTCCAAAAATAGTCTCCTTCAACAAGTGCACCTCACAATTTCAAACAAAACCCTAGAATATGGTGCAAATTTCAGACCTCACTAATGTGTGAGTGAAAGATGATGAAAATATGAGAGTGAAAACCCTCAATATATACCATACTAATGACCTTAATTAAAAATTAGGTCATCAAAAGGCCGACAAGGCCAAAATACACAATAATACCGTTTTACATTAAATTGTCATAAATTAAAACATAATCAAGAAAAAGCAAGACGTCATGCCCCTTCTAGGGTGGCGTTAGCCCTTTCTAGGGCAAATGCATCCTCCTGGAGAAAAACATTAGTCCTCCTTGGGCTTCAACAACCTACCACATGTGCAAAACTACCATGATTGTCTCCCAAAATGTCCATGAAGCTGGATGATGTCATGAGCCTCCTGGGTGATGTCCTGGGCCTTCCAAGGCCAACATTCCAATGAAGAGGGAAACCCCCCTAGGTAAGGATCTACCAAGGTGCCTTTGTGGAACATCCTCCTCTTCTCCGGTGCAAACCTATCTATCTTGTCTCTGCCCCCTGGTGGGGTCTCAACATACATCTGGTGGGCTCTTCAGCCCCATGGAGGTTTGAACTAATCATCTCCCCATGTGTACCTGTCCAATGTGGTACCTTTTTGTCGGGTATGATCATGCACATCAACAACTACGCCCTCAATGGGCTCACAAGTCACAGGGATCATAGCAATGCCAATCACATCTCATCATCAATATTATTAAACATGTGCATAAAACCCCTTTTACCCCAATCAAGTGCTCAAAGACATTATACAAATCTGCAATACAAGTTTGGAGGAAGTGACAGGGCATCCTATTGGGCTAATGTCCACTGGAAAAGGGATGTTTCCGAAAGAGATTAAATACAAGTCATGTAAATGGGTGAGGTGGATAAGGGATGTCCTGACAAGGGGTGCAGTGAAAGCAAGGAAATGCAAAGCTTACCTATGGGTGCCTTTGTAGAAGGCGAGCTGCACCTATCTTGGATGCAAATGTTACCAAGCCCATTCATGCCTTTTATTCTTTATTCTTTATTGTTTTTTCTTCAAGAAGCTAATCAGGGGACACTGCCCCGGCGTGGTGACCAGTGGTGGCAATGTTACCCACAAGCACTTTCACGGAGATGAGAATATTGGCTCGTGATGAGACCCCCTTTCTCTTGGCCATGTAACCAAGAGCCACTAACCTGGCATGGTAACCAGCTGTTAGTAGTGTCATACCACTAATTGCCCATGGACCTAATATGCTGGCTCGTGATGAGGCCCCCTATCCTCTTACTAGGTCTTGTTTTATTATTTTTTTTGGGTCCCTCTTGTTTCTTTATAGAATCCTTTTACTGCTTTATCAGGGATCCTTGGGCGAAGCATCTCGAGGTTTCATTTTTAGGCTTTTATCTTTTTCCCGCTTGCTTTTACCTTCTGGGCCTTTAGCCCCTTCTTCCCATAAGGCAAGGTGCAACCCTTAAATGATTGGCCAACCCAATGCCCAGACAAATGTAATGTGATGGATGAGCGGGAAGCAAGATGAAAAGTGGTAATATGACGGGAGCGTACGATGAATTTTCAGAAATCCCCCCAGTGGCAACTCAAATACTATGGGCATAGGATTATTAGGGCATCTTGTCATTCCCCCCAGACATGGTCAAGTGGACAATTATAAGATCCAAGAATTTGTTAGAAAAAAAAAGGAATTAAATGCACATATTCAAAAGTTTTGAGGATCAAAGTGACACATACCATGATACCCAGACTCATTACCTCATGAAGCAMGAACCATCTCTGATACAAGACCAAGCCAAAGGTGATGGATGCTGCTGCTGCTGACAAAGTGGAGGCTTTGAATGGGAGAAGAGATGGGCCCTCCAGGGCCATGCTCAAGTCGATCTGGCTCTCAGTACTCCATGTCTAGGACCTATGGGCCTTGAGACATGATCTCCTAGTTATCCCTAAAAGTGGGGGATAACATCTGGTTCCAACTCGGGGACATGTGCTCACCATAGAGCACATGAGAACCTCAACATATCTGGCATAATCTGTAACCTGCTTGATCTCAATAACAACTATTAGTAATCATTTGGGGTGGTGATATCACCCCATTTCATATATATATAAGACTGAAAGAAAACATATGCACAAGTGTGAAAGAAAACTACTCTAGTATGAAATGCAAATGGTATATACAATGAATGCAAATGCCTACCTACTTACCTGCACTTACTTTTTGGCTGGATGTTAGGTGTAGTCAAACGACCTATAAAAACAATCCAACAATGTCCCACAATACCTGCCTCTGTGCTTCTTCATAAACCAAAATAGTGATAAGTTAAGTACAAAAATCATATGAGTGTAATGTCCCAACTTTGGGACATCAGGGTATTACAGGATGTTATGATGACCAGAGTAGCCAGATGGGGATTATAGTGAGTACATGAGCTATTGAGGGATATTTTGGGGTTTGGCTTGCATTGCTCATCCTATTTCATCATTATGAGCCATTCCTCATAGATTGGATTTGGTTCCATTGCATTCCGACGATTTCCATGATTTTGAGTATTTTGAGCTATACGTTAATTAAATTCACAAAAGAGGTCATTTTGGGCACAATACTTGGAGGAACCTCTCAGTGTAATAGCTCATTGGAATCAGGAGGAACAACACTACAGGATAGGATGATGAGAAGTGACTTTTAGTGTCCAGGGAAGCCACAAGGAGAGATAAGGTGTTTTTCAGAGGTAAAAAGGTTAATTAATTAATTAATTAAAGCGATTTAATTAATTAATTAAATATTAATAAAATGAAAGTCACTTTGGAGGGACAAGGTGAGTAGGAAGTATAAAGGAGAGGCAAGGGCCTCTATTCTCTCATTCATGTATGTCTATCATTTTGATATTTGGCTTCTACCTAGAGGGCCCATCTCTTGGGGGTTTTGAGGGTTTTGACTTAACAAACCCTAGAGGACGATTAGGTGGTGAAATATTCCACCTAGATGGTCCCAAGCTTGGTCTCGGGGATGCAATACTCCCCCACACCATTCTAGTTCGGATCTACATCAGTGCAGGAGGGTTCTACAGTAGCCATAGGCACAGGAAGAGGAGTGTGCACCATTGGGGGTTTTCTAGCAAGGGTCACACACCATTCTTTGAGGGAAGTTCATTCTCGGTGATTGGCAGGGCTTTTGGAGATTCTAGCACCTAGGTTTTCACTGCAGGGTCGTGGCCATTAGATCTAGTGCATTCCAGTGGAGTTTTATGTATCATTTGATTTATTGGATGCATGGGACGAATTGGAGAAGAGGAGCACACTTCATAAAGTGATTTCAGCCATTTGGTAGATCAGATCTTCATCATTTCACTTGGGACTTCACCAGGGAGGTAACCAAGCCTAGATCTATCATTCTAGTGGTTTTGTGGAGCATTTAGAGGCCTCTAGGAGACAAACCGAATTATCTAGGGTTTCAGGCATCCAGGGGGGCACACCATTCCTTGGAGGACAGTCAGATCCATGAGTTTCAGGAGGATCTTGGAGATTTGAGCACCTGGGTTGTTCCCGCAGCTACTCGATCGACTGTTTGGCATATTCATTGGAGCATTTGAGCATCTTTGGGAGTAGGGCCAAATTGTTGAGGCTATTCAGTGATCCAGTAGGGCGTGATATCTTCCAGCGTGGGGGTTGACACTTCATACAACCCAGATGATCTTGTATTGGTCTTGGTTGGATATTTGGCCTTTGGAGGCTTGTAGCTTTCTATTGGATCATTTATTAGCAGCTTCTACTGTCTTTATTGGATCCATCTGTTGAGCATTCCAGATCGGCATCTTCATTGTATCAGGTTCTTCTATTTATGAATAAAATCAGATCTGAAGTGTTTTGGCTTGTCTATCATCTTGTTTATCTTTCATATGGTTGAGGTATGTTCAATGATTTCATCTTCTTGTTTATTGCTACAAACACACATATAACACATCAGTAAACCCTAAGCACAACCTAAATATTCACAGTAAGCAAAGTGTTTGACGAAATGCCACAACCAGAAAAAGTTTAAAAAGACACCCAAAACCGTGATGTTCCTGGCATATTGGCTTGGGAACATTACAGTGGTATCAGAGCCTAGATTCCTGCCAGCCAGTGGGGATTGGCAGAGTTACAATGAAGATGAATATTATTAGCAGGATTGTTGAGTGTGAGAGGGAATATGAAACCCTCAATGAGAATTTCAAGGAGCTATTAACATTCCAATGGTTCATATCCTATAAAAATCCTAGTTGGAGCAAAGAAGAGATTACATGTTGGGTCAACGAAATAGAGGAAAATAGAGCAGCTGCAGCTAGATGGATGGAAGAACAGAGTAACCCCACACCCATTAGGAGCAAGCAACATTGCTATAGTTGCAAAGTGCCTTGGGAACCAGATCATAGATGTAGGGGTAGAGGTAAGAAGCACATTATTGTGGTGCACTATGATAGTGATGATGAGGTGTGTGAGGATAAAAAGCGAGAGCTAGATGCTTATTTGGAGTAGTCAGATGATGCTAGTGATTCTGGCATGCTAGAGGAGGATAGTGACCCTTGCGCCTTGGAGGAGCAGTGGGATGGACAGGGTGATAACACATGTACTTCAACAACCATACCTCCATGTGTTGATGACCTTACACTTCAGCCGAGGGATGACACTATTAGAGATCCACATGTGTCAACACCTAGAGATGATGAGCTCCCTAGGATGATCGTGACACATCTGTCATCTTTCCAGGCATCCATGATAGCCACAACACATGAGGATAACAGTGGCATATCGGATATGATAGAGGAGTTGTACGTGGGGGATACACACCAGAGACATATGGATCCACAGATCCAGGAGGAGATACATGACATGCAGACAGTTGACCTTACACATACAGATCAACATGAGGAGATTGAGTCACAACTTTTGGAGACTCCATTAGTTGAGCAGATGGTAGAGACTGACAGGTTGGTGGGGCACTTACTTCCAGGATCGGCCTGCATTGATGTGGATGCACTCTTTATTAGTCAGGATGACCATAGCACGTGTCTGGACACATTTATATGG
>SNQJ01S0038966.1:63286-74781 GCA_010110895.2 Picea sitchensis | reverse complement strand
TCCAAGAGCTCTCAGTACAATACAATCATCTCACACTATCATACACAAATTAGCAAATACATGCGCCAATTCCTGTGTCCAAACAGCCTACCTCCTCTGCACAAACTCTGCAATCCAAATTCTCACAATGAATCAAATGAATACAATTGCCTCGTTTGCACATGCTCATAAGCATATCCAATGCATGTGTGAACAAATCACAACTAATAGCCAACTGTCCCTTTCACCCATTATCTCAATTGGATCTCCAATGGATTTGCATGCATGTAGTTAATCATGATGAATCTTCAGTTTCATGTGAGTTAACTGATTAACTGAACTCTCACTAGTGCATGTTTAGTTACAACTAGCACAACTGATCTTAATTCACTTAACTACACTTATAATTCTATTACAAATCCAAATCACTCAGTTATGAATAAGATAATAGATTAATATTTATTGTCTAATTTAATTAAGGGAAAAATACATTAGACACATGTTTCTTGTTGACTTTTCAACATGTCTTTCTTCCATATGAGATCCTTATGCTGAGGCTGTAAGTAGGATTTGAACTCAATGTTTGCAGGCACGGTGGTCTTAAACAAACATTCCCTTGTTCTTGGGAGGCCAGTAACCTTTGTAATGGCTGCCTCATCAACTACAAATTCCTCCTTGCCAATAGTAGTTGTCCTTCCATCGTATGATAAGGCAAATGATTCAGAAAGCTGTTGGTGAAAGTATGCAAGTTTTTCACAATAGGAAAAAATGCCAATCTGTTTGAAAAAGTCGACCACCTCTAGGTGTGCCTCTAGATACCATGTTCCATCTAACTCAGACCTGAGGGTTGGCCCATCTTTCGGCATATGATGATTTTGTTGACCTGTCCCTGCCATTTACGAGAAAATTGCGAGCTAGGGGAGAAAACACCTAAAGTTTAGTATGAAATAAGAGTGTATGTCAAGGTCAAAGACACAAAACAGGATGACTCTGAGTTTGATTTGCATAAACCCAATCTTCAACAGATTTTAATCAACGGTAAAGGCTGGATATTAACCGAGAATTTCAAATTCAAGTAGGAGATATAATTGAACTGAAATAGTGAAAGATTCTAAAGACTACTTGATGACTCGAGTTTTGCTTTGAATTGGATGACAGATGGCTTGATGGCCAGCAACAAAACTCGAGCTTCACTTGGCAACAACGATGATTGATTTCAGCATATAAGTTGGTTAATGAAAACGCGGGATTAGACATAGTTTTAGATTTGAAAAGGTGATTAACTGGGGTTATTATGAACCTATCCCCTTGGGACTTGAAGTAATGATCAACCATGTTACTAATCAATGCAGCTAGCTAAGAATCAAACTCCTAAAATTTTGTGTTATGCCGAGCCTTCATATGAAATGACAAATGGTGGTTAAAAAGGACAACAGAGCATCAATATCCCAATAAGATGTAATAATAACATCCTACCTCACCAAATCGATCGAGTTTCGGTGGTTATGTCTTCATGATTACGCCAACTGACAGTTGGCTCGTGCGAAAGCACATGCTTTCTTTTTTCCTTTAGAAACCTTTTCGGTGGTTAACTGGGCTTTTTCTTTTCCCCCTTAACTACCGAGAACAAAGGCTTTTGGTGGTTAATGAGCGCTTTTAAGGCTCGCCTAAACCACTGAAACCTGAGATTCTCTCTTTTGCTTGACAAAACCAAATCAAAAGTTATTTCCAAGATTATTTACAGAAAATAGACTCTCTAACATACCTAAAGAAATTTAGAAATAATTTTTTTGGACCACAATCTATCACCTAAAAAGAAAAATAACATCAATTTATTTGAGGAGATAACACTGGCTCCTATTGGGGATGAACGCCTCCCTGTGAGGTTTCAAGAACCACAGAACCAATGCCTTTCCTGAAAAAAGAAAACTTAAAACTATCTGCTAGTGTTTCCATTAGGCATGGAGTTATTCTATAAAAATAAAGACTAAAAATAAAATTACAATGACCAGGCTTCATAGCCTTAGACAAAATAGATTTTCAGAAATCGCCCATTGACTAGGCCACCGAACATTTCTTCACCTCCCATACTTTGTAGAATGAATGTGTTGTTGTGTTTTACTTGAGTTATCATGAAAGGGCCAATCCACAAAGAATCGAACTTGTTGTGTTTTCCTTTATCCTGTATGAGGGCATCCCATTTCAAAACCCAATCACCAATCTAAAAATTATCTACCTTTGCCTTCCTGTCAAAAGTATCCTTGATCCTCTTTTGATGAGGCTCTGATTTGTCCACTAATTGTTCGCAGACCTGCTGCAGTTCTACCAAATCAAGCATTCTTCTTACCATATCATTTGACTCAGTTTTCTCTTACTGAAAAAATTTAGCCATTGGTAAAACTAACTGAACAGAAAAAATGGCATCGGTCCCATAGACCAATTTGAATGGAGATGTTCCTATGAATTTTTTATAGTTACTCTGTCTACCCACAGACAAAATTTTAGTTTAGAATCCCAATTCTTTTTGTTCTCCTCTAACAACTTTCTGATGATTCTGATTAAGCTCTTATTGGATGATTCAGCCAGGCCATTACCTTGAGGGTGGTAGGGGGTTGAATGTACCAATTGGATGCCCATTGATTCACACATATCAACCAATGCATCAGCTTTGAAAGCTATTGCATTATCTGTTACCAACCTTTTGGGGCAACTGAATCTGCTCAGGATGTTTTCATAAAGAAATTTCATGACGACCTGATGAGTGGCATTCCTGGTGGGAACTGCCTCTATCCATTTTGTAAAATAATATGTGGCTACTAAGATCAACTTATGTTGACCACTAGACGAAGGATTAATCTTGCCTATAAAATCTAAACCCCACTGCTGAAAAGGGTCATTCACTACTATAGGTCTTAGGGGAAGAGATTTTAGCTGTTGTTTTCCTGTGAATCTTTGACATTTATCGCAAGCTTTGACGAAGGCACACACATCTGAGAAAATAAAAGGCCAATAGTACCCAGCCCTTAGAATTTTATGAACTATGGTCTTCCAGTAATGATGGCCTCCACAAACACTTGAATGAAACTGATGTATAACTTCCACTGACTCTTCTTTGTCTAAACATATGAGTAGTAAACCAACAGGATCTTTCCAATATAACAGATTATTGTAAATGAAAAATTTGATGGCTCTGAGCTTAAGGGATTGGGCTTGAGTCATGCTAAGTTCAGGAGGAACCTATAGCTTTTGTAAAAAATGAATAATACCTGAGTACCACTCACAAGAAGACAAATGCTCTGCCACCTATTGATTGTTATGTTGTCTTTCTCCTGCCACCTCTTTCTGTAAACTCATTGAATTTTCCCCTATGAAATTTATGTCCAACAGCTCATGGTTTTCCTCCATTAAAATCTTAGCAAGGCCTTGGCATTTTACCAATTTGGTGGGCTTCACTTCTATGTCAAACTCGATTAACTTTGTGATCCATTTAGATCTCTTTCCATCAATATTAGGCTGAGTCAAAACATCTTTCACGGAGGGTGAAGGAACATATGTAATGAATTTTGAGTGGAGGATATAAATTCTGAAAACTTTTAAAGATTTTATGAGAGCATAGGCTTGTTTTTCAATAGGATCATACCTTAGTTCAGCATCTTTGAGTGTTTTGTTGAAGAAAGCAACTGGGTGATCCATATTGTCATCATATTTATATAACAAGATTGTTGCCACCGTGTCATAAGAAGTGAAGGAAAAAATATAGAATCTCTTGCTGTAATCTGGACTGATTAGAGTCGGGGATTCCATGATAGCCTGCTTGATATCCTGAAATGAATTCCTTGTGTTGTCTGTCCATTTTATCTCAGACCCCTTTTTCAACATACATATTATGTGTTTTACTAGATCGACAAAATTTGGAACAAATCTTCTAACAAAATTAATCTTACCGAGCAAAGATTGAATATCCTTTTTCGACCTTGGTAAGGACAACCTCTGAATTGCTTCCACCCGAGCTGGATCACTTTTCATGCCTTCTACTGAGACAATGTGGCCTAGGAGCTTGCCTTTCCTGAGAGAAAAATGGGACTTTTTGGGATTCAATGAAATTTTGAATTGCCTGCACTTCAGAAAAACTCTTTTTAAATGCTTTAGATGCTCTTCATGATTGCTGGAATAAACTATGATGTCATCAAGGTAGATGAGGACAAACTTATCCTTCTCACCCACGAAAGCTATGTCCATAGCTCTTTGAAAAGTGGCCCTGACATTCATTAATCTGAATGGAATTTTGGCGTACATGAAGGTACCCCAAGGAGTAGTAAAAGCATTCTTCTCTTGGTCATCAGGATGGACAGAAATCTGGTTATAGCCAGAAAAACCATCCAGGAAAGACATAACAGCAGCCCCTGAAATTATTTGTAACAAATGTTCCATCTTAGGTAGGGGATAGTTATCTTTCTTTGAGCATCTGTTTAGGTTTCTAAAGTCCACACATAACCTGACCTCACCATTTTTCTTTCTCACTATTACTAGATTTGCAATCCATTTAGAGTATCTTAAATGGATTATGATCTTATCATCACAAAGCTTTTTTATTTCTCTTTCAATTACAGGCAAAAGAAGAGGACTGATAGGTCTGATCTTTTGTTTGAAAGGGATGGTATCATTTTCAAGTGGAATCTTATGTTGAATGATCTCAGGGTCATAAGTTTTCATCTCACTGTATTTCCAAGCGAAAACATCAGAGAATTCTTTCAAAATGCTGCAGTATTCAGACTTCTGATCAACAGTCAATTCAGAGGACAGATTTATGAATTTAGGTTGGCTTTCACTTCCTATGTTGTGCTCATGAACATAAGGCTCTTTTTCCTTCTTTTCTGGCTTGTAGGGGACATCGTTATGATCAAATAGCTTTTAAAGAGGTATCAAACCCCGAGGTATATAATTATTAGGCAGTTGAACAATATCACGCTGACCCAATTTTTTTTTTAGCTTAGGCTTCTTGGATTCCTCTACATTTTGATTTTGTTGGTCGACATGCATATCAGAAAATTCATCTATCACCTAGAGAAATCTATTAAGTTCATCATCATCTTCAAAAACTTTCCAGTATTTAATATTGTTAGGCAAAGATGGTCTATATTTGACTTGGATTTCATAATTGAGCCTCGGAGGCATGGGAGGAATAAACAAACTGGCTGAAACAACAAGGGAATCTACAAGATGATTCATATCTCTGGGTATATAAGAAATGTCAAAAATGGAAAAAGAATCCCTGATTTTCCATACCTCATCCCTGTAGGCCTTCAATCTGACATGCTTTTCTTGGAAAGTATTGTTTACTTGTTGTATGATGGGATCTTCGTCTCCAAACACCTTTAATCCTTTAATTCCCATCTCCTTGGTTGTGTTTAAGCCCAATATCAAAGCCTCATACTCTTCTATATTGTTATTAGTTTTGAAATCAAGCTTAAAAGACAAATGCATAGCCTCCTCCAAAGGAGAAATCAAAACTACCCCTGCACCTGCTGAATCTTTGGTACTGGAACCATCAAAATACATGGTCCAAACTGGAACACCTTTTTCATTAGTTTGTTGTTTAGTGGGATTCACAAGTTGTAAACGAGTTGACTGAGAATCATCTATTTGAAGAATACATGAGCCAAAGTCTGTGTCTACAGCATAAATAGGATGATTTACAGAATTTTTTGCATCACTGATGATGTAGGCAAGTTGATTCTCTCTGTAAAGTCTTTTTAGCTCTCCTCCAAACACCAAGATCATAGCATATGAAAGATCCATCTGCAAGGTACCCCCTAACCTTTTGCTCCATGGACGTGACAAGAGGAGTCTGAACTTGGGTGGGATATTAGCAACCATGACATCCATTACCATGCTTCTCATTGGCAATTGGGCAAGGTTTATAACAAGGTCTTTTATGAGGCCAAGGCATCTAACTTTCCTAGAGTCAAAAGAGAAGAGATCATGATATGGTTTGGTGACCTCAAGCCCAAGCTCTTCCATCATTGCTTTGGGCATAATATTATGTGATGCTCTTGAATCAAGAAAGCAGTTGTGAAAGATCTTATCATGAACATTTAGGGATATATAGAAAGGTGGACAAGAGTCATCTCGATCTTCTATCATAGTCCCTATAGTTACTGTTGGCTTGTCATCTTGTAAGTTTACAAAATCAGTAGATGAAGAGGTCTTTGGTTCAAGGGACTTCAAGATGGAAGACTTGAAAATGTCGTTCTTCATAAGTTCAGTAAATGGCATAGGTATTTTTACTTTCTGAATTTCTGATTTGAAATTGAAAGAGTATGATGATTTGTCGAAAGTTTTTACCTCGTTAGAAGGAGTGTTGAGGATAGCTTGCTCCTTGACTTGGGGTTGATATTGCTTCTACTACTTTTTTGCAGAAATAGGGGTCTACTTTACAGGAGCATCAAGCTACTTGGCAACAACTTCTTTCTTTTTCACAGGAGCAGCGGGCAATGGTTTAGGGGCATCATTTTTAGATCTTAAATTATAACCTTGCTGATCATCTGTCGGATAGATAGATTCATCAATACTTGTCTCATGAATCTCCTGATCTATATGGGATTCTTCATAATCTACTTGTGTCAAAAAGGAGGAATCATTTTCGTCACCAAAACAATTTATGTCATCTACTTCTTCAACTTCATCATGAGATAGTTGTTGTTCCTCTTCTAGCATTGCATTTTGGAAGGGGGGTCTGATTCTTTGATCATTATTTGCATTCTTGTCTCTCTGAAGGATCTGGACCTATTGATTATTCCTTTTGTAAGGGAAAGCATTGGTATTTCTAGGGACAAAAGCATTTGTCTCTTTTATCCTTGTTGGTTGTTGACTCTGAATCTTCAATTTTGACATTTCAGATGTCAAGTTGTCCAACATCTTGGCCATCTTTTCCATTTTGGTATTAGAAGAAGAAGGAGGCTCAACAGAAAACTTATTTCTCTCAACTTTTCCTTTGAGTTTCTAAGATGCCATAATATTTTATTCGACTTCGAGAGCATCATCTTGCATTAAAGCAAGTGTGGATGATCTTCTTTCTCTAAGGATTAAACAAAAATCTGGATCAAAAGCAGCAGAAAATGTGATTTTTGTTGATGCGTCACTTGGCTTGATCTCTGCAAGGATATTTCTGAACATCCTATTGAATCTTTTGATGAAGTCTAAGACTGACTCCCCATCTTCTCTTCTTAGGTTTCCAAATTCAGAAATGTAATATAGAAGATCTCTTCTTTCTCCCCAGTGTTTGAAGAACACCTCATCTAGTTTCTCAATACCTGTCACTGAATTTGTTGGTAGCTCTTTGAACCACTTCCTGGCTTGGCCATCCAAACTCTGCACAAGAACTCTGGTCCACACATCTTCTTCTGAAATATTAATGCTTTCAGCATAAGCATAAAAGGCTTCTATATGTTCTTCGACAGTATAATCCCCACCTCTGGTAAACTTTGGCATATATTTCTAATAATCTATGGTTGGCATGGAAAATAAGGGATTGGGCAAGACAAGTGGAGCATACCTATTTGATAAGATTTGTTCCATCTTGGTTAAAGGGACAGCCATGGCAATCTTAGGGGTTGATACAGAGGAAGAATTTTCAGGAGATGAAGGTTGAGATGGGATGACTGAGTTTAATAAAAATGATTGTCTTACTTCACTTTGAGAAAAAAATTCAGAAATGGGTGGAAAATAAGAGGCCTTGTAAAACTGACCAAGCAATAAGGCTAAGATTTCTTCTCCCTTAGAGGAAAGATCTTGTAAAATATCTTCAAGAATGGGAAGATTAGTATGAGTATAGAAAACACCTTCTATAGGCTTTGCGGGTGAGGAATTCAAAGAAGAAGAAGAAGAGGTTCTTTTTGCAAAGGGGATCCTGTAATTACCTCTTTAAGGTTGGATGTAATATCATGCTCAAAATAGAGTCTGTAACATTAGAGGAAACTGAAGGCTCCTCAACCTTCAATCTTTCGGATACAATTTCAATTTTCTGAGAACTATGAGTTTCAACAGAAGGGGATTCAACTAGAGGTCTTTTAGATATGAAAGAAGAAGTGTTGGTTTGAATACCTGGATTTGATGTCTTTGCAGATATGGAAGCCTGTCTTTGTAAATCCTTTCCCCTACTGATGATCTTCACAGGGTCTGGAACTGGTGCTGCCAGTGGGCCTTCTTGGTTCGCCCTAGTGTGAGCTCTTTTCAGAGCCACTTCGTTCCAATGGAGTCGCCAGATAGATGGTTACAACCCAAATGATGTCCAAGCTTTGTCTATCATCAAAGATGGATCTATGTCATCTCCCAAGGATGCTGAGCTTTGATCTCCTCTCCCCAGCAACGGCGCCAATTTGTTATCACTCCAAGAAAATCTCCTAGGCTGTAAGTCAGAGATGCCTGGTAACTTAATCTTTTTGGAAACTATTTTATCAATAATAGGTGTGGGTTTGGATCAAGATGAATATCTTAATCTCTGGATTGTATCTTCAAGACAGTCTAACTATATTCATGCAGCACAAGGCCTTCAAGAGATATTTATCAGATAGGTTTGTATAACAGATGGATAAGAAAACCAACCAATTAACCAAAACACACATAAACCATATATATGATGGGTCAAAAAACTATCCAAAGATGCTTATGATTCTTGCTTAATAATCAAAAGTAAGATGACAGTTACCATAGGACCATTAAATAGAGACAAAAGAACGAATTCCACTCATATGCATAGACAAAGATGAAGGAGGATCTGAAAATAACAAATGAAAGAAGCTTGCAGGCTTGATATATTAAAGAAAATGTCTTTCATACAAAAACAGTAGAATATAGAACTCAAAATTGAACCCTTTGTTCATCTTCTGTTTTCAGCTTTATAGCTTTTACAACACAGTATCTAGATCCTGAATTAATGGATCAGATATGCTAAAAATAGAAAGTCAAAACTAACTTGCAAAAGATAAGGAATGATCCTCAAAATGAGGTCAATTCCACATTTCATGGTCTTTAGATCTTGTAGAGACCTTGTGCAGTGAAGAATAGCCTTCCAAGGCTGATTGATGACTCTTCCAAGAGATCAAATTTGAATGTGCTGAGATGTGCAAAAATCCTAATTTTTTGCCACCAAAATAGGTACCAAAACCAACTTGGCTACCTTTTCTAATCCTTATACACCAAAAAAGGATCTTGAATCTGAATCTATAATTCAACATCTATCCATTACAAGTGTTTTCAAATGATTTGGATTAGTAAAACCTTGGTTTGTGAAAAAATTAGCTTTTTCTGGCCAGTTACAGGTTTCGGTGGTTAACACAGAGGAATTTTGGGTGTATTAACTACTGAAAGCTCTGCTTTCAATGGTTAATGAAAAATCATCCTGTTCGTCTAAACCACCGAAAATTTAGCTTTGTCCAAAACTTCAAAATTGCAAAAATTGATTACCTTGATGCTTTTTTGAGTGTTCAAAGCCTCTTTGATGATGTAGCTCTTCCTTGTACAGATTTGTGAGCTTTAATTTGTTGTGTGGAAGACTGTGGTATATCCACCATTGTTGTAGCTAACTCGGCTAGAGTTTCCAAACATGTTTGATCCTGTGTTGGAGGTTGAGACTCTTTTAACTTTAGCCTCAGAAGTATAAGCTACCTGTAGAGCTTCATGTTCTCTCTTATCAGCTTCCTGTTCCTTTCCTTGATTTTATCATGCTTTTCCTTGATACTTTGGTTCATGTTATAAAGTTCTTCATTTCTTTCAGTTAAGTCTGTATTTGCCTTTTTAATGACTCTTTCTAAAACTTCCATCTCATAGATCTGTTTCAGAAGTTTATTGATTTTTTGAGTCTTGGATGCTTTAGGATTTCTTGAAGAAGCTTTTGCTAATGGTTGACTGTGTTCATCTAGAGGAGTTGGTGAGGGAAAGTTGGGATAATCTTCTGCAACTTGCTCAACCTGTTCATCACCCTGTGTCTTTGCTAACTCCTGCTCTGGCTCTAAGTCACTGTATGGTAAGTTCAAAGGGTTATCTCCTTTAGTGAGGTCCTTGGTCTGCTCACCCTCTTTACCAAACTGTAATTTCCTTTTGGTTCTTTTTCTTTTAGCAGAGGATGATTTTGTCAGCTCTCTTGGAGGTGAGATAGCCTTCCTTTTTCTTTGACTTCTCTTAGGGGTGATGGACTTCTTAGAAACAGACTTCTTCCCCTTTTCATCCTATTGCAAATTAGTTTGGAACTCATTCCAAAATAGGAAGTAATTTCAGTCCACTTGTTTCTTCTTCAAGGACTCTTTAATAATGAGTGTAATCAACCCTTGGTGTGACAACCTACTGGCCACTTTGGTAGGCTTCGCCTTGACTTGCCTGGCCATTTTTGTGAGAGCTTTGTGCAGGTAGAAAGGCAAATTTATGGGAGACCTTCCTGTGAAATGGTTCAATAGATTAAAGTGGTAAAACATAACCCTGTTGTACCTGTCGTCACAGGTGATGTATGAAAAGATTTCCTTTAAAAGGGGTTGCCATTTAGGCTCAAGAAAGGACATTGGTATGTCTTTCTTCCATATGAGATCCTTATGCTGAGGATGTAAGTAGGATTTGAACTCAATGTTTGCAAGCACAGTGGTCTTAAACCAACATTCCCCTGTTCTTGGGAGGCCAGTAACCTCTGTAATGGCTGCCTCATCAACTACAAATTCCTCCTTGCCAATAGTAGTGGTCCTTCCATCGTATGATAAGGCAAATGCTTCATAAATCTGTTGGTGAAAGTCTACAATTTTTTCACAATAGGAAAAAATGCCAATCTGTTTGAAAAAGTCGGCCACCTTTGGGTGTGCCTCTAGATACTATGTTCCATCTAACTCAGACCTGAGGGTTGGCCTAGCTTTCGGCATCTGATGATTTTGTTGACCTGTCCCTGTCATTTAGGAGAAAACTGCGAGCTAGGGGAACAAACACCTAAAGTTTAGGATGAACTAAGAGTGTACGTCAAGGTCAAAGACACAGAACGGGATGACTCAGAGTTTGATTTGCATAAACTATTTCTTCAACAAATTTTAATCAACGGTAAAGGTTGGATATTAGCCAAGAATTTCAAATTCAGGTAAGAGATATAATTGAACTGAAACAATGAAATATTCTAAAGACTACCTGATGACTCGGGTTTTTCTTCGAATTGGATGATAGATGGCTTGATGACCAGCAACAGAACTCGAGCTTCACTTGGAAACAACGATGATTGATTGCAGCGTATGAGTTGGTTAATGAAAATGTGGGATTACACATAGTTTCGTATTTGAAAAGGTGATTAACTGGGGTTATTATAAACCTATCCCCTTAGGACTTGAAGTAATGATCAGCCATGTGACTAAACAATACAATTAGTCGAGAATCAAACTCCTAAAATTATGTGTTATGCCGAGCCTTCATATGAAATGACAAATGGTGGTTAAAAAGGACAACATAGGATCAATATCCCAATAAGATGTAATAATAACATCCTACCTCAC
>SNQJ01S0038966.1:22829-63276 GCA_010110895.2 Picea sitchensis | reverse complement strand
CCTAAAAAGAAAAATCTCCATCAATTTATTTGAGGAGATAACACAAGCATCCCTGGATAATGCATTGGGAAGTTGCATGCATAGTTTTCCCTGGTTCAAGCTTGTGTAAAAATGAAACCACCTACCTCAAGCATAGTTTCCTCTCGTTCAAGCATGTGTAAAAATGAAACCATGTCCAAGAATAGTTTAGTTTAGTTTTTAAGCTTGTGTAATGTTGGCCCTTGACTATGTTTTGGGGAAACTTTGATCATTTTTGGCCCACTTTTGGACTTTGACGCGTTGGTCGAAGCAAGAGCACCCAGGCGAAGCTGAGATCGCAGATCTCACCTATTTTGAGGGTTATGTGGACTCGTTAAGGGGTCCTCTAGGATTTTGTAATGGGTTTATGGGATGTCAGTCCATGGGTTTTCCCCATGTTTAGGCCTTATTATAAGGGTTTGTAAAGTATAAATAAAGAGGAATGTATTGTAGAAGCAGTTCATGTAGTTATGTGTGAAACAAAAGGGCTTTGTGCGAAGGAATGTATGTGGTCGAGGCTTTGTGCTCGAGTGTGATTTTGTAGAAGGTGTTAAGTGTTGTGATAGATATTGTGGCTCTGTGCATTTGACCTAGTTTTGGAAGGTAACGAAGGAGGATCTAGTGCTTAGTATGTAGATCTCCTATATTATGCGAAGTTTGACTCTGTGTCTTAGTGCACAGGAGTGACTGGATGTAATATTCTGGCAAATAATAAAGAGGCGAAGCCATTTGTGGACGTAGCCCTACCCTGGGGTGAACCACGTATATCTGGCATCTCATGTTTTTTCTTTGTGCACTATCTTTTCTATTATTCATTTTCTTAGTGCTTTTGATGTGTAATGAATATGTATTTTGTTTCTTAAGTACTTTATTTATGTTAAAGGTTAACTGAATGTTATATATGTCTTTGATTATGATCTACGATGTTACTGAGGTTAATAAACTAATGCATGTTCACTTCCTAAGCGTTAACAAAATATTTTGTGAAGTTATCTTATCACATATTCGTGTCCCAACCTGGTTACAGACACTTGCGTCCTGTAACCCCCGCTGCTTCTACCTCAGGTGAGACTTCGCCTTCTTTGCAGGTGTTTGCGAAAGGTTCGATAGTCAGGGTTTTGTTGGTGCGTTGTTAAGAATTGAACCCTGGGTCTTCCCATGTGCCAACAAATGGTTCTGTTGTCGAGACCTGAAACTGTGATTGCTGGGAACTGAAGTAAAGAAAGAGAAAATCTTTGTGCATAGGTCTATTGTTGAAGTGTGTAGTACTCTACTTATCTTGCAAGATTTGTGCCAAGAAAGTAAGTTGTTCTGAATAAAAGAGGTAAGATCTTAAAAGAGGTAAGCTTTGTTCTTTGGTAAGAGAAAGATAAGTGGAATTTTTTTTTTTGAAAGCATGAATTTAAGTATGTTTAATAGATTGTGTCCTAGTTTCAAGGCTAGGGCACAATTGAAAGAAAGAGTTGATTTGAGTAAATTTAATGGAAATGAAGAAAGATATGTTATTCCTATGCATATAAATAATTTTTGGACTGATAAGTGGATGCATGAACCTAGAAAGAATTTTTGCAGATTACAGGTCCAACACTATGATCATAGGGGAAGTGCACAGTACAGAAACGATTGGGGAAAATTTAAGAGAAAAACAGGGTTGACTTTGTGTTATAATTGCAGAAGGGCGGGACATCTTGCTAAGGAATGCCATCGGGTAGGCTCTGTTTTTCTTTGTTGTAAAGGTGTTGGTCATGAGGTTGAGGATTGTCCAAGGATTATTGCTAAAGTTGAAGGGATGGGCATGAGACAAGAAAATTATGAAAAGCATCAAGAGACTAAGGGTATGTTAGAAAGTCATAAAGAGAAAAGATCAGAGGAAGTTCATACTATGTTATTACAGTTGGAATAAACAATGGATGTTCATAAAGATGTCAGTTTACCAGAAAGACTGAAAGTAAAATAGCGCATAAGTGCAAGAATAAAAGACTTCGACATAGACTGTATAGTCTTGAATGAAGAAACATAAGTGAATATTATGACAAAAGAAACTTGGGAAGTTTTTGGAAAGCCTATCGTGGTACCTTATTTAGGAAGGATAGGCTTGTTTAAGGGAAAGATGATAACTTTATTTGGAAGAGTAACTACTATACCTATTATTGTTCATGGAACATCGAATGAAGAAGAATTTGAAGTCATTAGGTTTGTTGAGGACAATGCCCCTTTCCCACTTTTGTTAGGTAAGAATTGGATCGAAAAGGATCAGATTAGAAGGAAAGCAGAGGAAGAAGATATAGAAAAGAAAAATCAAGAATTAAGGGATTTCATATCTAGGAAAATAGACCAACTAAGAGAAGGACGGGAAGATAGGTCGAAGCAACAGAGAAAAGTAACAACGCAGGAGGAACATAAAGAAAAATAATTAACTATCAAGGTTGAAAGAATACAAGAAGGTTTGAAGGACCTGTCTATCCAAGAGAGAAGTATGCCCACTCAGGAAGTTCTAAGAAAAGGGATATTAACTTTAGAACCTTTGTGGGTACCTCAACAGTGTGAAGCCACTATGTTGGGGGAAGATAAAAATAAAAATGGAAAGAGGATTCCATAAACAGTTAAAGAGACCCAGATAACAAGAAAGAAGGCAATGAAGTTCAATAAGAAGAAGGCTAAGTTGGAAAATCTACAAGAATTTAAGGAAACCGGATGGGAGACTTCATAGACTGGAACCTCACAGGAGGCAAGTACGCAAGGTTTGAACCTCACTGGAACAACAGATTCGCACAGATTTGTACTTCGCCCTGGAAAAGTTATATAACCTTTGGAGGAAACCTGACCGTTAGAATGACACTCCAGAACGGTTAGGAAACACATTTATGGAATGCTTTTGGACGTTGAGACCATGCCATAACGGCTAGATTTACATTAATGGAAGCATTTAACTCTAGTCTATGTCCGTTGGAAGATCTGTCATGACTGCCCTACTTATTTAAGTCGTTGATCATGGCGTTGGGACCACTTTTTTCTACATATGATTGACTGATCTAAGACGAGAATTTTCCAAGTGTCAAGTTGTGTTGTCGTCGTTATCTGAAAGTATACCCCGCCTGTCTATTTGTCTACTCATTGTCTGTTAAAATATAGAATGTCGGATGAACCCAATGATTTGGAGAAGTATGTCGAGGAATTTCTTAGGAAACTCATGGCCAATAGACCTATATCTAAAGGTATTCAAGCATCGTCGACTAGGGGACTGCAGGCTTCCCCTTAGACCAAATGTCGTTCCACCTGTATCAACCCCACAACTAAAAAAAGAAGCAAGCACCACAGTTATCTGGCTAATGTGAAGAATATCCCATCGATCCTGCCTGAGTATATTCTGCCTCCAGCCAACGATGTTAACTATGACAGTATCCCTCGAGATTTTGAGTACCCCTTGTTCACTGCATACATTCTGAAAGGAATTCGCATAGTAGGGAGTCAGTTAGGGAAGATCTCGTTGTTGAAGCACAGTGACTTCAACTTAGGATATCGAAAGAACTACGCCACACTAGCTCCTCATCGTTACTTAATGAAGACAACTGGAAAGAAAACTTGCCTCATCTCATAGCCATGGGTCAAGGGGTTGGCGCAATCAACCATATTGAACGTGATGAAGATTCCACATTTTGGCCACCACTAGGAGGTTAACGCTTGCATTAAAATCCTTCTAGCATGCTATCATGATAGATATCTATGGCTTGACAAAAGAATTACTATGGATCCGGTGTTGATCCACTGGATCATAGGTTTAATTTTAAAGGGTCTTGACCCACAACAGTTCTATCCAAGAAAGACCTTAGACCATTTGTTAGCACAACTCATCAAGGAAGCCTATGGAGAGGTAGAAAAAGGGAAGCAAGGTTACAAGGTAGCCTCCATACAGGATAGCGCAATGTGCCTTACTTGCCAACTCTTAGCTAGCAAGCTAGTGAGGAAGAACCACCCCACACAGGTCACCAAGTTCATGGTGGACCTCGCAGAAAAGTGTGTGGAGGGAATGCAGATGAACTGGGAGAACTACCTCATCAACGAGCTAGAAAAGGATTGTCGCGAAGCCCAAGACTTAGGATATGAGTTTCACTATAGTTGGTTGATCATCCTGATTGCATTTGTGGCTTGGTAGATGCCTAAAGGAGATACTTTCCTAGAGGTTGAACCTATGGAGCCCTTGGCCGCTTAGTTTTCCACCCTATGGTATACCAATGACATGACTAAGCAGTGGGAGTCTAATGTTGTGTTTCACAAACATTATCAGCAGTTGAAAGTTGCCAATGAAGCATTCCCGTGTATGACACCGTATACCTTGCATTAGTACCAACCCATAGCGAAGTTCTGCACTGATCCCCACTTCATTTACATCACTGCATAAAGAGATGAGCACTAGGAAAGTTTGCAGTCATATTATAAGCTCTCGGATGAAGATATGGAACATATTATAAAGGAATGGCCAAAAGAGTGTCTTGTACATGTTGTTGATGTATATTTATCTGACACTAACACTATAGGAATCCCGATGGTTATGCGAGATGAGAATGTCAAACAATCCAGTGGGATGAAGAAGAAGAGAAAGTAGGTTTAAGTCCAGGACATAGAGAGTGACTAAGAGGATGAAGAGAAAAATTCTGGAGATAACGGGTCTGGCTCACCAGGAGGAGGAGAAGATGAAGAAAAACAACGTGGAGGAGGAGAAGACAAAGAAAAAGGACAAGGAGGAGGAGATGAAATAGAATATGAGGAAGGAGAAGGAGAGGCTACACCACCTAAATATCCCCCTATTGAGATAGTGACACCACAAAAGAGGAAAGTTACTCTGAAGAAACCTTCAGCAAGGAAGAAAATGTGCACCAATAAGCCACAGTTGGAAGCCACTCTCACTAATGACTAATTTAGTCTGGTCCACGAAGCTATGGAGGATGCCTTTGAAGACATGTTGCATAAACACGAAGAGAAACAGGTGGATTTTTATGAAAGGATTGAGAGGGAGTTGAAGGAAGTGCAACAGGTTGTTCGATTGGTTCGCACAGTGCCTACTATGCCATCTGTTCCTTCCTCATCACAGACCAAAGAGTTGGAGGATGAACCAACTCTGTAGGGTGAAACAGGGATTTGGATCACCCTCCCCCATTATAGCATCAAGTTTCCCACCCCCGAAGCAGTACAGTATAGCCCCAACTTGGATGTTGAGGTTAACCTTAAAGGAGTACCTCCAGGACAGGTCGAAGTATTGGACGTAGGTTTGAAGGCATACAAAAGGGAACAGAGAGAAATGACTACTGAAAGAGTAGCCCAGCTAAGAAGGCTTGTTGGTGAAAAAGAAGCTCGGTTCCAGAGAGCCCGGGAAGAGAAGGATAAGTCTACAAAATCCTTGCAAAAGGAGAAAGACAAAGTCCTAGTATAGTTACGAGTAGTGCAGGATAGTGTAGTTGCCTATTAAAGAGAGAAATCATATCTTCAGGTGAAGCTTCAGAAGGAAAAGAGAGCTGGCAAAGCCCAGCTACAGAAAGAAAAAGAGAAGCTACTCGCAGAACAGGTTGTGGTCAAAGAAGAAGTAAGTAAAGCATGTCACTTTGTGCCAGGCTTGGCACAAGAGGACAAAGATCCTGTCGAAGCTCAAGTAGCGAAGATCGCAGAGACCCTCCATTAGTTTCAGGATAGCTGAACTGGAGGCCCGAACAATGTAAAGAACCCCACAGGAGGTGCGTGACCAGAGGGAGGAGTCCTCCAAAAACACAGTAGCAAGTATAAAATCCCTCGCCTTGGAATGTAAACAATTGATTGATAGAGGCATCAAGACATATGAATGCCTCGTCGAGGATCCATAGTTAAATAATCTAGAGGATTAGTTATAGGAGCTGGAGCAGCAAGAATTTTCATTGCAGGTGCATATGAAGCTTCTCACAACAGTAGAAAGGATGAAGAGATCCCAAGAGCAGCACACAGTACAATAGCAGATCACTGCCCTCCAGGGTAAGGTGATAGAAGTAACACAGAAGTTACAACCTGTGCAGGACGAAGCTTGAAAGGTGTTCGAGGAAATCAATAGCTAGGGTTCATAGTTAGATCAAGTAGTTGCAAGAGTAGAACAACGCCTGGAAGGGCCTATTACAGAGAAAACAATCCAGTAGCTCACTGAGCAGAAGACTCAGGTGAGGTAGCAAGTCCAGGAAACTCAAGTTAATATCAAGGCTTTTGAAGCAACATTCTCCATACCTGAGTGACTCGGGACAAGTCACAGGTGATTGTTCGGGGCCTGTTGGCCCTCGACCAAATTTTGGATAAAATTTGGTCAGTTTTGTCCCACTTTTGGAATTTGACATGTTGGTCTAAGTAGGAGCACCCAAGCGGAGCTAAGATCGTGGTTCTCACCTATTTTGAGGGCTATGTGGACCCAGTAAGGGGTCCTCTAGGGTTTTGTAACGGGTTTATCAGATATAAATAAAGAGGAATGTATTGTAGAAGTAGTTCGTGTAGTTTTGTGTGAAACAAAAGTGCTTTGTGTAAAGGAATGTATGTGTTCGAGGCTTCATGCTCGACTGTGATTTTGTAGAAGGTGATAAGTGTTGTGATAGAGATTGTGGCTCTGTGCATTTGACCTAGTTTTGGAAGGTAAAGGAGGATCTAATGCTTAGTACATAGATCTCCTATCTTGTGTGAATTTCGACTCTATGGTTTAGTGCACAAGAGTGACTCGATGTAAGATTTTGGAAAATAATAAATAGGAAAAGTGGTTTGTGGAGGTAACCCCACCCTGGGGTAAACCACATATATCTGGTGTCTCATGGTTTTTCTTTGTGCAGTGTCTTTTCTGTTATGCATTTTCTTAGTTCGTTTTATGTGTAATGAATATGTATTTTGTTGCTTAAGTACTTTTTATGTTAAAGGGTAAATGAATGCTAGATCTGTCTTTGATTACACTCTGTGATGTTAATTAGGTTAATAAACTAATGCATGTTCACTTCCTAAGTGCTAACAGAACATTCTACAAAGTTCTCTTATCACATATTTGTGTCCCAGCTTGGTTACAGACACCTACGTCCTATAACCCCCTTTCTTCTACCTCAGATGAGACTTCTCCTTCTTCATGGGTGTTGTCGAAAGGGCTAGTAGTTGGGGTTTTGTTGGTGCATTGTTAAGCGTTGAACCCTGAGTTTTCCCCTATGCCAACATTTAAAAATAAAATCCATCCCAAGAATAGTTTTGTTTTGTTTTAATCTTGCGTAAAGATGAAAACAACGTCGAGAATGGTCTTTATTCTTTCTCACACTCGTAAAAATATGAAAATGTAATCAAGTAGAATTTTATATCTTTTTTGGACTCGTAATGGTAACACCAAAAAGGAACCCCCTGGATTCTCCTTTAATATCTTTTCAAGCTCCTTAAACATGAAAATATAGCCGAGCGATCTTGTTCCTTTCATGCTCGTAAAAGTATTTGAAGAAAACATCTGATGGGTGGTAGACTATCTCTTTTTTGGTCTCATCGGACTAATTTAAAAAAAATGACATTTTGGAGTTTTCTTTAAGTGTTTTTCATACTCTCTAAACATGAAAAACCCCTGAGTTTTCTTTCTTTGGACTCATAAAACAAGCATCGAAAGTCCCATATGGTATCGAACCACTCTTTCCTAGGTTTCATTAAAAATACTCTGAGGGACTCATCCGAAGGATGAGATTACATTACAAGCATATGTTATCCTCCTCAAGCTTGCGTAAAAATAAAGAAGTACTTGCTAGAAATGGTGGGGGAAAGTTGGGAAAGACATGTATATATGTATCTGTGTTAGTGGTAGTAAGTCTCTCTTGAACATGGCACCCCTCTTCATCATTGTTTCTGGGTTCGGAAATCCATTTGTCTCTCGTTTTACCATCCACAAGTCCATATGTTGGGTCCTCCTTGAGTCAATGCTACCAATACAATTGTCATGTTGTTCATATGTTCAAGATAATTTCAACCTAAAACACGCCTTCTATCGATTTGATCATCTGCAGTCCTCAAATCTTACCATGTCAGCCTTCCCTGAGTCAGTCCTACATCACTTTATGATCTGATATACTTCAAATCTATTACATATTTCATGTCATTGATGGGGGATACATTAAGGCCCTCTTCTGATGAGTCTTTTCCTATTGAATTCAACTCATTATCCAAGACTTAGACTTAGAAATCATTTAGTACCTTGGAACCTGCATGCCTCAATGGCAGGTCTCCTCATTTTCAACAGTGGGTTCACATCATTGACCCCTGATTGGAATATTCCATTGAGTGTTCGACTTCAAATCATCAATTCACATTCTTTGGATTGTACTAGAGTACCTTGGGGGTAATTGAAATCAATGTTTATTTCCCTCTCACTTGTTAATGATATCCATTAATCACCAGTAATCAAGTGATTTCTACCATACTTGACATCGACACTTGTAATCACATGGCTATATTCATACTTTGGGACTATGGAATTGAATACCCTGCATCTCACCATATCGGTCTAGGTTGCGATGGAGTATTCATAAGTTTGTACTGACACATAGATCCACCATGTATGTCTTTTGGCTATGTCCAAATTTGAGTTTTTAGAGCATAGATCCATAGCGTATTTCTCATGGTTATGTTGAATCATGACGACATGGATCCATAGTGTATGTTTGGTGTCCATGAATCACTTGAAACTTATGATTATGTTCACTTGTAGTATGAGTATAGGAATGCCTACCTCAGAAGATGGTATATTATTATGCAGATGCTTGATTGTTTGTAGGTTCCCGACCGATGTGATCCTTGTTCTTGACACACACATTCTACAAAGTATTTCAGCTGTCACATGTTACAACTTCATACTTTGGGAAGAATTGTGTTACAAATTAATTTTTTCACCCCTGTGATCAACTGACAATATGTGGATGACTCACTTCTTTGTTCCCTGAAGCTACTAAAATGAGACTTTCTCCATGAGAAAATGAATCATCTTTCTTTTCTTAAAAACCATATCAAAGTATATCGTTGCACCCTACTAAATTATTGGGATGTGATGATGCTTGATCATTTCATGTTGCACCAAATTTAACTGCGACGTCGTCATAGGCTACCTGTGCTTAGGGTGCGAGGATGCTCAAACAAGGGAAAAAAGTGAAATTCATGAATGTTCTAGAAGGGAATCTTCTAGAAGATGAGGTGGCCTTCGATTGGTTTTGATCTTACTCACTTATCTGACTTAGTGGGATCATTCTAATATCCTCATCCATCCCTCTTTCACCCTATATAAAGAGGTATCTCTCATGTGAAAGGCTAGGCTAGCTTATGCATGAAGAATTATGTTGAAGATTGTACTTGTGATAGATTTGCTTTAGCTTTCCAAGTCAGGTTGTGAATACTCTTCATCAAAGCATTGGAGCAAAGGTGTGTGTGTTGAAGCAAAGGGCCATTGGAAGGGACCTTGAAACATCAAGGCATAGGTTGTATTCTCCCCTTTCATCAATACAATGCAATGATACATTTCTTCCCTATAAAAGTGTCTCCATTTTTATTGTATAACTCCTTGATATTATGCATAGGATTAATTGGAATATATATATCGTTGTTCTCTGTCTTTGTTGGTTTGTTCTTCTTAACAGGTTCAACATCTCACAAATCCAAATATGGGGTAAGGACGATACTAGTGAGGATCAAACGAAATTTAAATGGTATGTCATTTGTCCCTATTTGAACTAGTTTACATTACAATGAAATCTAAGGAGAAGCCTGTATTCTTCTCTATTTTGTTCTAATTTCTTGTTGAAGTTATGGAGATCAGTTTGAGTCCACACTTAGCAATTTGTCCGATAACAGCTGTGAAACTTCCTGTGGGAGTTGTAGAATTCCTGATGTGATGTAGGACCTCCCATCCTAAAACACTTTATTTGTAGACTACTTCTATAACTACATTTCAAACCCCAAAATAGGGGTGCCAAGGATCGCCTTCCCCTTCTCTGATTTGATCACTAACATGATTGAATCCATATGAAGACAATCTTAACATAGGGTGCTAAACTTTGTTCTCTGCATTTGTCTAAGGATCTCTAACTCCAACCCATGTGATAGAGGGATATGACCCTGTTCCAATCTTTCGGGTGCTAACCTATGATCTCGTAAGATCAACGGTCCCATTTAAATGGATCATGAATATCGACGACCATGAATGATTGTGGAGCTTAAACTTGGTCGTTCTTTAATTTTCCTCCTAATCTTTGCAATGGAAGATGCTCATTGGTAATGGAATCAACGTAGGCCACTAATCTATTGATTTTTCGAGATCAATGATCCTCTTGGATTGCAAAGGATGAACCTGCATGGATGTTAACTCACCCTTTGATATCCACAATGGATCCCTGTTGTTGATTTATCTTCAGCATGATCTAACTCTCTCGACTTAACCATTCATTGATCCAGTAGTCCTCCTCCGCATCTTTCATATTTGACAGATGTTCATTAATTATCGAGTTACTCATTTCCTCATGATTGAAAAATTATCATTCACTAGTGGAGTGATTGGATGACTGTAGTAGCTTTGTATTCAAAATATAACTCCACCCTTTCAGGGTCATGATTTATTCTTTTTGCAAATGGATGTTTCTTGTAGCTTCTTTATCCATGCCTGAGTGAGCTATCTTAACCTCAACGGCTACCCGATTATGAATAGGCTAGGGTCATCAATCCTTTATAGTGATTGATGATCACTGGAACACCTCTATTGCTGGCTTAGTTTACAGGTTGCACCGATACCTTGCCATGAGAGGGTTTCTCTTTAAACTTGCAATCGATTCTTCAGTATGCAATTACACACAACCTAACCTACATAGGTTCCTCAATTATGAGACAAAGATTCACTTAATTTTCAAAGAGACATTCAATGCACATATCTTCTCAAACAAATAATTTTTCATCCATCAAATGTACACTTACTGTACATACAATTTACATAGGCTCGCAGGCCTTCTGGTCTTTCATTGACCAAACTCCCTTTCTCTCTCTAACCTAATTCTCCATTTGGTTGGCCACCCCAATTTCCTGAAGGCTTATAATATTTGCACAAAATGATTCTTCAACCATTTCTGGTTCAGATCCACAATCCACTCACAATATCCTAAATATCCTCTAGATCCATAAAATCCTCAACCAATCCTAATCTAGGACTCAAAATCCCTATTAGATCTAATATCTCTTAATATCTCTCAACCCTCATGCTCTTATACATTCTAGAACATTTACATTTTAATCCTCATACACAAAAATTACATTCCAAACTCTTAAAAACATAGGAAAATACATTAAATCATACTTATGGAACCTAAATGAAAGACCACCTAGATCTCTACCAAATGTATAAAATATGGAAGGAAGGATACACCTGCGTCAGACTCCCAATGTTGAAAAAATTCATGATCTCCTGATCATGTGTCTTCAAATTCTTATGAAAACCTCCAAGGTCCCAAACCTTAGTTTGTAGTTGTCCAATTACTCTGCACCTTTGTTGTTGTTTCATATCAACGTCCTTTTGGTTTATTTTCCTTTCTTCAATCAATTTCAAATTATGATTGATCATCCCTTTTGTTGTCAGCTTCCTCCATATGGACTACCTTGTCATTAAATTCCACAATTCCTCAATCAAAGAATCAATTTCTATTGTTCCCTGTAATCCTTGATTGCTTCCAATAACATCTTCTTGGGCTATGCATCCTCGCTTTTGTCTTCTTTTGTTGCTATCTTTTGGCTGCATTACACCTTCACCTGCATATCCTTGACTACTCTCAACACTTTGATAATACTCATGTACACAATATTTCACCTCTTCTAATTCCACATTTAACCTATGGAATTCTTCCTGCAAATTATTCTCTTGAATTTGACTAAAGAAACCAATTAAAGCCAAGTTATTCATATCTTCAATTACCATATCAACAAAATTCTTATTAGTAAATTTCATCATTAATTCCTTGTACCCTTCTATATCCCAATGCAACATTTCCGCAACAAAAATATCTTTAAGCCAATACACTGCCTCACTTATGTCTTCAACAATGCCCATACCTTCAACATCCTTCTCATTTTTTTCATGAAACAATGCTACCTAAATAACAAAATTTTGAATATTACCTTGACAAGGAAATTATTCCTTCACCATATCCTTGGAAGATTTATAATCTTCATAACCTTCATTCACACACCAATTATCACATTTAACATTACAAAATTATGTTGTTTCCATCCTCAACATGGATTTTCCTTCTTCTTCTGTGTTTTCTGCTGAGTTTTTATTGTCTCTGTCTACTTGAGACAATACTACCATTACATCATCCTTTAGTGTTTGACCATATGAAAACACACTTTCTTGCAATTCCTTGCAGTTCTCCATCCAATAAATGGAGTTACCAATACCATCATTGAGCATCAATTTTCGCTCGAGTTCACACCAGTGAACTTCCTCATATTCATCCATTTCCTCAATAACATCCATGTCTTGTGTTTTTGTCATGACTCCAAAAATCATATGTCCACCTTCGCCAAACTGCATGATAGTCTCGTCTAGATGTCCAATTTCCTCTCTTGCAACCACAAACAATGGATTATCATAAAAATAAAATTTATGAGGGATTATATCCTCATCCAAATCCTCTGTCAGCACATCATCATCATGCTAATATGAACTCCTCAAAGAGTCCATGAGACTTTATGCAAGCCTCCACTACTCTTCATATCCTCCTCTAAGGACATCTCCTTCCTCAGTTTCACAATAGATAACCTACATCCTAAACTCAGTTGCTCTAAGTTTTCCTCTCAACCTTGCAACCATCCTTTGTCTTAGCTTCACCTGCAGTGAATTTCATCTCAACTCTTTCCTTATTATAGTCCAACCTTTCCATTGGTCCTCTTCTTGTCCCTCTAGCATCATTAACATAACATCTAAATTTTCCTTTATCTCAGTAAATTCCTTGTCAAACTCCTTTTGAATCATCCCTTGAATACCATTTTCCTTGGTATCCTTATTGTGGCTTCCCTCATTACTATCAGTAGTAATATTCCTCTCCTTCTTCTATGGAATCTCCTTTCCCACTTGTGAGATGCAACAAGCCTCCTTCGTATCTTTGTAACAAGTCTCCGCTTGTTACCAATGCCAAGTCATCATGTTAGAATTCTCTTGGTTCTCTATAATAGAACCCCTCTTTTGAGCACTCTTGCTCTTCAACTTTCTAAGTTTTCTACTGTTTCATCTTCAATTGCTCACTTTCCTTTGAAAACTTTTGTTGTTCTATCTCTCAGCAATCTACTTTGCTAAATTTTCCACATGCATTACTCTGCTTCAGTCCTCATCCTCCTACAGCTTCCTTGTTGTACCATGCTGCTATGACCTGCATTAAGAATACACTTTATACCAATTTAACTTATCAAATTTTACCCGTGAGATCTTTTCCATGATCTCCTTCCTCCTTTTGGCTAGAAATTTTTTTTGTCTCTATAAATTTGCAATTCCTCTATAAAGAAATTTCAAGGTTCTTTATTTTTCAAGCTCAACCTCTATAATATCACTTGCTCTTTTAGAACATAATTTTTCTTTTATCACAACCCCTTAACTCTATGCTTCTATCAGTTCCTTCAACTTGTTTTAACCTACAACAACTCAAAACTAGATCTAGAATTAAAACACACCATCAGTCTTCAATATCTCTGCATTATCTTGTTCCACCATTCATCAACACTTGAATAGACAATTTCCTTTTAACCATGCCTTTGTCTGTCAAATTTATAATCTGATCCTCTCTTCCTTTCCTTGTAATGTCTCTGCTAATTGCACACAAATCACACTTGCTTTGTCTTCCTTGTTCTGTCAGAATTTACTGTCTGATCTCCTTTCCTTTTCAAAGAGATTTTACTTTCTATGATACCACTTGACGCAGGACCTCCAATCCTAAAAACCTTTAATTGTAGTCTACTTATATAACTACATTTCAAACCCTGAAATAGGGGTGCCAAGGATCGTCTGTTGCTTCTCTGATTCGATCACTAACAAGATCGAATCCATATGACCATAATATTAACATAGGGTGATAAACTCAGTTCTCCTCGTTTGCCTAAGGATATCTAACTTTGACCTATGTGATCGAGGGCTATGAACTCATTCCAATATTTCAGGTGCTAACCTCCCATCTCGTAAGATCGATGGTCCTGTTTAAATGGATCATGAATATTGATGACAACAAATGATTGCAGAGCTTAAACGTTCTCACGCTTTAATTTTCCTCTCGAACTTTGTAATGGAATATGATCGTTGGTAACATAATCGATGCAGGTCATTGATCTATTGATCTATTGAGATCAACAATCCCGTTGGATTGTGGAGTCTGAACATGTGTGGACGTTAAATCTCCCTTTGATCTTCACAATGGATCCCATTCATTGATTTGTCTTCAGCATGATCCCACGGTCTCGACTTAATCATTCTTTGACCCAATGGTCCTCCTCTGCAACTCTCATATCTTACGACTATTATTCATTGATTATCGATTTACTCCTTTCCTCATGATGGGACTGTTAGTATTAACTAATGAAGTGATCAGACAAATATTGTAGCTTTGTCTTCAAAATATCACTCCACCCTTCAATGGTCATGATTTGTTCTTTCTACAAATCGATGTTTCCTATAGCTTATTTCTCCACACTTGAGTGAGCTATCTTAACCTCAGTGGCTACCCAATTACGAATAGTCTAGGTTCATCAATCCTTTACAGTGATTGATGATCACTGGAACACCTATATTGTTGGTTTAGTTTATAGGTTTCTCTGAGACCTTCCCCTGAGAGGGCTTCTCTTTAAAACTGCAATCAATTCTTCAGTCTGAAATTACAGATAACCTAACCTAGATAGGTTCGTCAATTATGAGACACAGATTCAATTAATTTTCACAGAAACATTCAATGCACAGATCTTATCGAACAGATAATTTTGAATTCATCAAATGTACACTTGTTGTACATACAATTTACATAGGCTTGTAGGCCTTCTGGTATTTCATTGACCAAACTCCCTTCCTCTCTCTCTAGCCTAATTCTCCATTTGGTTGGCCACCCAAATTGCCTGAAGGCTTACAATATTTGTATAAAAGGATTATGCAACCTGGTAGCACTGAGAGTCACCCTCAGATTGCAAGAGGATAATCCCATCACCCATCAAATGGTTTTTTGAATGTAGATTAATGATAGAAGTTCAAATGGACATAACTCAGCATAGCAATGTTTTAACACAAAAAGTCTAGGCTAGTATGCATAAGAAAATGAGGTTTTGACTAACTTCAGTCAGTGGTTTAATAATAAAAGTGAGTAGATGGAAGACTTGGTGAGGAAGGTGGATAGGTCTGCTATAAGCATCAGGCCTTCTAGAAGCTAGGTGAAGAAAAACACAGTCACAAGAACTTCTTGAACTAAATTTAAAACACTGAAAAACATTTACAACATCATTGTAATCAAACATCCATTATAACAAAACCATAACATATCATAAGGATCATCCAATAATGAGAATTCAGAGTAAGAAGAAACAATATGATGAAAATAGATTGACTTATATTAATCAAAATATCTCGGGTCTCATACATAAACCAGAGTACAAATCTGTTTAGTCAAAATATTACAAAATAGGGAGCTCTTCTCAACCATTTGAACCCAAAATAATATTATTCTGATGTATTTATAACCAAAACAATAGAAAACAAATTGAGATGCGAGCTGGCCTTTTTATCCTAGGATTCTCCACAAAAATCTATTAATCTAACATCTGTACAAATGGATCTAACATACTGCTAGAATCAAGGAGCATGTTGGCAACAACTCTAACAAGATATAAATAACATGATTTTTTGTTGCTTGGGTGCATCTCCTCCAGTTCCATGTGTCCTCCAAGCCTTTGTGTTGAGCTCCATCTTCCACCTGTTGATCCTTGGTTCCATCCAAATCATCAAATCTAAGAAGAGGCAATGAATTAAAAACTGTTGACTGTAACAGCCAATTCGTAGCATATTTTTGTAGTGCAACTAGTAGCAGATTCCATAGTGCATGCCTTTGTAAAACTATTCAGCAGTTGATTTCGTAGCACATTTAGTAGCATATTCCATAGTTCCCACCTGTAAAATTGTTCTGCAACAACTTTCCGTAGTGAACTGCCACTTTATGTCTAGCTAGGTGATTCTGTGGCACTTTCAGTAACTCATCTATAAAACATTCTGTGTGAATGATTCTGTAGCGACATGCTCTACTAAATGCTCTGTGTTTTTCGTTTTCAAGAAGTGAACCTAAAAAACCCCAAAAAGTATTAGTAAATGGATTATGAGCCTGTATATGCCTCCGGTAAGTGAAATTATAATATTTCCCTTAACACTTCAAGCTTGCAAAAATTGATCATCATCAAAAATGGATCTGTCATCCTCTCCATTTTATTTTCTCAATATGGCACTCCTCCTTGTTGCAGGAGAACTTCCCTCTCTTGAAGACACATTTCCTTCTTTTGTAGTGGCACTTTTCTCTACTGCAAGGGCATTTCTCTCTATTCCATCTTAGGCTAGAACATTTAATTTCCTCTGGGCTAGATCATCCTTGAAGGGCTGCAATTCTTATTTGATCTTTCTTTCTTCAGACTATATGCTTATGTTTTTCCTGTAGGAGTCTTAATTTTCCTATGGAGAGGCAAGAATCTTCTTTTTGTAAACCTAGCCAGATCAAGGGTTTCATTATACAAGTCCATGAGCTCCTTCATCTTCCTCCTCTTAGTCAATCTTTCTCCCTTCAAATGGGAAACTTCCTTCCTTGCATCCCTGAGTTGTATGATCAATCTCTTGAAGGTGGGATTATCAGGGGGAGTGGTGATGTTTATGACTTCAACAGGCTTATTAGAAGCTTCACCCTTACCTTTGTCTTTCTTATGAATAGAATCTTTGGTCATGACCTCAATAGGATTTGCAACAATCTCATCTTTAACTTTAACTTTCTTTGGGACTGAAGCCTCAAGTATGATTTTGTATCATCATTTTCCTTGTGGGAAGATGATCTAGTGAAAGGCCTCCCGACTCTTGTCTTAGCTGTTGCAGTAGGTGAAGGAAAATGAAATTTTCTCCCATTTTTTGTTGTGGTTTTGGCTGATGAGGGAAATTCCTCTAGTTCAGGTGCAGGATGAGGTGAAAGTTATCTTTGTGGGGAGTGATGGACTTCCCTCTCTTCTTCTTCAATTTCCCTAGGAAATTCTTTGTCTTGGGCAATAGGTTTTCTCTTTCTCTTTTTGTTTGTTTCTTCTTGGGAAACACTACTAGCAGGAAAAGGGCTCTGCACCCTGGATTAAGGGGTGGAGGCTACATCTAGCTGAAGATTAGTAGAGACAATGAACTGTTCCCATGTGAGGTTTCTTTTATTCAATTCTTCCATTACAATCATCTTGATCAACCCATAGCAGAAAACACTAGTGTCCACAGCCTTGGACTTGGTTTGGAATCTATCAGCCATTTTTCCCATACTTATAAACAAATAGAAAGGGATATTCATCAAATCCTTACCTGTGAAGTGTAGCAAGAACCTAATGTGATGCCGGTATATCATGTTGAATCTTTATCACATGTAAATTACCTTTGGATAACTTTCAACATTTTGTCAAAAAACTCAACCAAGTGGCTCCTAGGCACTGCCTTGGACAAATTGTCTTTATGATAATATGACTTTAGGAAATCCTTAGAAAAGGTTGCATTGAGAGTCATAGATTTGAACCACCTCTCACTAGTGTTGGGTATCTCAGTGGCTGCAGCAATAGTGGCCTCAGATACCTCCAACTCAAGGGTTCCTACCTTGGTCTTAGTCCCATCAAAATTTAAAGAAAAATCCCTTGCTACTTCAAGGTGTCCCCTCTGCATGTTTGGACAAAAATATAGGAAACCAAACCTTTAGAAAACCTCCCTGGTCATAGTCCCAACATAAAATAGTTGCATGTCAGAAGGCTCATTCCTGGCCAAACTCCCAACCTTGTGAGATTTCTTCTGTTGAGATGTATCCATGGATAGAAGAAGGAGGCCAAAAACTGTAATGCTATGAGAGGTATAGGAAACCAAACAAAGACAAAAGTCTTTAAGTTTTGAAAGGTGGTCCTTATTTGGTCTTTCAAGGATTTCCTCCTCTTTACTTCTGAGCTAGTAAGAGATTGGTTTGATGGCTGAAAATGGGGGAAGAATATCCTCTGAGAGATGATATGCAAGGAGGTTTCACTGTCAAGATTTAGGCTAACTTAGGGCCGCTATACAGGGTCATCATCATCTAAAGCAAAGGCTCTTAAACTTCCACTGCAAATAGAATTTTTGATAATACTATAGGATGACACAATGAATAAGGAAATTTAATGTTGGAGTTGTGAGCATGAAATATGGCACTGGTTTGACACAGAAATTGAAACGCTAGAATAGGGGACTCGTAACGCAGTTTTGCATCATTTTTTGCAGCGTAGCATAGTCAACAAGAGCCAAGAGGAATAAATGGGCATAAAATCTTTGAAGAAAATTGACTCAATTTTAGTGGAGGAAACTGACAGAATGCAGATGGCTAAGAATTCTATGGAAACAGATTTAAAGGAGGAAAAAACCATAGTTGGCAGTGCTAGGTGCTACAAAAAGATAAACAAAACCTTAATTGATCTTCAACAAAACTCGGATGGCTCAATAAGTACTTGGACACTGAAACTTAATTATTGATGATCTTTAGAAATTCTAGAGCCGTTTGCAACCACCTCAGTCTCCAATTCACCTTGGTCAGCGAGTCTATAGCATAATCTGTAGCGTTGTCTAGACTAGTAGTTTATGCAGTGCCAATCTAGGAGCAGGATTTCAAATTTGATAAATAGTTAGAACTTCATAAATGACCAAATCACGATATTACTTTTGAAGACAAGGGTGTTGAAAACAATGAAAAGGCATGACATCAGTTTCATAATTGTGAATGATGTTAAAGAGGAAGAGTGTACAAATATGCGCTACGAAAACAACTAGTGAGTTGGTAGTGTATTTGACAAGGTTTGATTTGACTCCCTAACAAGAAAAGGGACAAAGTGGAGAGGTTCAAGCATATGAATGGATGGAGTAACTTGTCAGGTTTGTGGAATCATGGGGTTGATAGTGCTAGCTGTCAAATCAAGTGATGAGTCAAGGATGTAAACCATAAAATGAACCTAGGGTATAAGCCATAGGTGTGGGTCAAATATGTAAGCCAAGTTCCAACCCTTTATTTGTTTAAACTTTCCTAAGAAAATCAGAATAAAAAAAAAAAAAAAAAACTAATGGGTAAAAGTTAAAACCTAAGGAGAAATTTGACCCATGACAACTTCATGTGATAACATTGGCTCAAGAGGGGATGGAGTTCTCCCTGTGAGCTTCCAAGAACAAGCATCTTCAATGTCTTATCCTAGGGATATGGGGTCATTTATTCAAACAAAAATGAAAAAGAAAAAGTGATATTTACAATGAATGGAAATACACTCATGGCTTAAGAAAAATACTTCTTCAGAAAGTGTTCATTGACAGGGCCACCAAAAACCTCAGAATCCTCCAAGTTCTGCAATTTATAAGTTCTATTTGAAAATACCTCAAAAATCTTAAAAGGACCAATCCACAAGGCTTCGAATTTAACATGTTTTCCTTTGTCTTGCTTGGGTGCATCCCACTTGAGCACTCGATCTCCCAGCTGAAAATATTCTTTTCTTACCTTCTTGTTAAAGGCTTGCTTTATCTTTTGTTGCTAGTCATGTGCTTTTTCAAGGAGTTTCTCCCTAGTCTGTTGTACTTCTACCAGTTTTTGTATCCTCCTGACCATATTATGAGTTTCTCCTTGGTAGTCCTAGAGGAACTTTTCCATAGGCAAGGCAAGCTAAGTAGAAAAAATAGCTTCAATCCAATATAAAAGATGAAAAGGGGAAACACCAAGTGACCTCTTTGTTGTAACTCTATCATCCCATAAGGAAAATTTCATCTTTGAGTCCCATGCTTTCTTGTTGTCTTCTAACAATTTCTTGATGATCTTTATGAGGCTCTTGTTAGAGGACTCTGCCAAACCATTTCATTGGGGGTAATAAGGCGTAGAATGGACTAATGTGATCCCATATTGTTCACAAAACTTGATCAATAGTTCATCTTTAAAGGAAGAAGCATTGTCAGTGACAATCTTGCTTGGACAACCAAATAATGACATGATATCTTCAAGAAAACTAATGATTACCTTGTGGGAGGCACTCCTTGTAGGAATGGATTCTATCCACTTGGTGAAATAATCAGTGGCTATCAAAATACACCTATGCTAACCACTTGAAGCTGGATGTATTTCCCTAATGAAGTCAATACCCCACTGTTGAAAAGGTCCAGAAACCACCATAGGCTTTAAAGGCAAAGATTTGAGTTGTTTCTTTCCAGAAAACTTTTGGCATTTTACACATGCTCTAATATTTACACAAACATCAGTAAAAAGACTAGGCCAAAAATACCCAGTTCTAAAGATCTTATAGGTTGTGGTTCTCCAAAAGTGATGGCCCCCACATAAGCTTTCATGAAAACTAGTCATGGCCTTTTGGGCCTCTTGTGGATCTAAACATCTCAAAAGAACCCCTAGAGGATATTTCCAATACAATATATGATCAATGAGACAATATCTGATTGCTTTAAGCTTTAAATATATTACCTTGTTCTTTTCCAAACCATCAGGAGGCTGCAACTTCTTTATTAAATATATGATGTCTTTATACCAAGTGCATTCTACCAAGTTGGGGATGATATGATAACTTTTGTCAGAAAAATCAACTTGTTGATTTTATGAGTTTATGTTTATGAAAATAACCCATAATGATTTGCAATTTGATTTAGCCAACAACCTAGCTAAACCTTAGCCTTTCACTAGTTTAGTGGGTTTCATTTCAAGGTCAAATTCCATAATTTTGGCAATCCATTTTCTCCTCTTCCCATCTATGTCAAGATGGATAAGTATCTCTTTCACAGAGGTTGGGGGAATATAGGAAACAATCTTGGAATGCAGAATGTATACTATGAAAGCCTTGAGGGATATGACCAAAGCATAAGCTTTCTTTTCCATGATATCATACCTCATTTCTACATCCCTCAATTCTCTTCTAAAAAAGGAGATAGGCTGCTCTAACCCCTCTATATTTTTCTGAAGCAAGACAAAAGCCAATGTGTCAAATGAGGCAAAGGAAAATATTAAAAATTCCTTGGAATAATCAGGGTTGATGAGCACAGGTGATTTAGTCAAGGCATTTTTTATTTGGTCAAAATAATCTCGAACCTCAACAGTCCATTTCACCTCATTTATTTTCCTAAGAATGGATGTAATGAACTTAACCAATTCAACAAAGTTAGAGATGAACCTTCTTAGAAAATTGATTTTCCCCAAGAAAGACTGAACTTCTTTCTTGGATCTGGGAAGAGATAAAGTTTGGATAGCCTCTACTCTACTTGGATCAATTCTTACCCCTTCTACTGATACAATGTGTCCCAATAACTTACCTTCCTTCATATCAAACAAAGACTTCTTAGGATTGAGAGAGAGACCAAACTTTATGCACATCAAAAAGACCCTTTTCAAATGATGATAATGTTCTTTATCAGATTTTGAGAACATTGTAATCTCATCTAGGTAGATGACCAAAAAATTATCTTTCTCCCCAATAAAGGCAATATCCATTGCTCGTTGAAAGGTTTCTTCTACATTCATTAATCCAAAGGGAATCTTAGCATACATAAATGTTCCCCAAGGGGTAGTGAAGTTTGTCTTCTCCCTATCTTTAGGAAAGACAAAGATATGATTGTAGCTTGACAAGCCATCAATCATAGACATCCTAGATGAACCAAACACTCTCTGCAAAATGTGTTCCATCTTTGGCAAGGGGTAATTATCTTTCTTGGAGCTTCTATTCAAATTTTTTATATCAACACACAGTCTAATTTCCCCATTCTTCTTTGTCACAGGGGCCAAGTTATCCACCCACTCAAAGTATCTCAAAGGAATGATAATCTTGGAATCCAACAACTTCTTCACTTGTTTTTCTATAATAGACAACAACACAGGATTTATCTGTCTGAGTTTCTGCCTAAAAGGCTTGGTCTCCTCTTTCGAAGGGATCTTGTGTTCAATGATGTATGTGTCATATGTTTGTAAATATTCATATTTATAGGAAAACACATCAGCAAACTCCTTTAAAATATTAACATACTCAATCCTTTGTTCCTTTGACAAGCTACTAGACCACTTCACATACTTTGGATCCTCCTCTGTACCTAAATTGCATTCAGTCACATCAACATTTTCAGTTAAACCTTTAACTTTCACAACAACATCATTTCTGTCAAACAATCTCTCCAAGGGGACTAATCCTTTTGGAATATGGTTACTAGGAAATTGAACAATATGATGGTCAACAATTTTATTCAGAAAAATATCAGCATGATGAATTTTTTCATAATCATGATCTTGTTCAATGTGCAGGGAAAAAAACTCATCCATAGTTTCAAGAAATATTTTGATCTCAAGATCATCCTCAAAGACCTTCCAATGTTTGACATTGTCAGGTATAGAGGGTCTATACTTCACTTCAACGTCATATTTGAGCTTAGGGGGAAAAGGAACTCTGAAATTACTTGCTGAAACAGCCAAGGAATCTGCTATAGTATTTTCCTCTCTTGGAACAAAAGAGATATTAAAAGCCAAGAATAAATTATCAACAAGATCCCAAACTTCATTTCTGTAACTCCTTAACCTGGGGTTTTTAGCTTGATACAAAATTTTGACTTGATGTACAATTAATTCAGCATCTCCAAAAACTGCTAACTCTTCAATCCTCATGTCTTTAGCAACCCTCAAGCCTAAAACAAGAGCCTCATATTCCGCCAAATTGTTTGTAGTTTCAAATTCAAGCTTGTAAGACAAAGATATGATGTCTTGGGTAGGTGAAATAAAGACTACCCCAACACAAAAACCTTCCTTAGAAGAGGCCCCATCAAAAAACATATCCCAGACATACGTATTATGAGCCGAAATTTCACAAGAAGTAATGGGTTGTTTTTTTATTTCAATAAGTGATTGAGGAGCATCAGTGAGTTGCAAAATACTAGATCCTAAATTAGTATCAACTGAAAAAATAGGGTGGTTGGTAAGATTTTCTTCATCACTGATGATGTAGGCTAGTTGTGCCTCCCTATAAATCCTTCTATGTTCTCCCCCAAATATAGGAATGGTGGCATATGAAAGTTTCATCTGCAAAGTTCCCCTTAGTTTTTTTATCCAAGATCTTAACAAGAGCATCCCAAACTTAGGGGGACATCATCCACCACAATATCCATGACCACACTTTTCATGGGCAATTGGAACAAGGTAATAACCAGGTCTTTGATAACCCCAAGACACTTCACTTTGCTAGAATCAAATGAGTATAGGTCATGATAAGTTTTTTTAATTTCCAACCCAATCTCATCCATGATAGTTTTAGGCATGAGGTTATGAGATGCACTAGACTCCATCAAGAAATTGTGCAACACTTTATCATGAATGTTTAATGATGTGTAGAAAGGAGGGGAAGAGTCATCCCTATATTCTACCAAAGGTCCTAGAATGACTGTTGGTTTTTCATCTTGAAGGTTGACTGAATCTATGGAATTAGAGGAAGGCTCGGGCTGCAACATCTTGGAAAGATATTTTTTAAATTCCTTATTCTTAATCAGCTCCAAAAAAGGTACAAGGATTTTGATTTTTTGAATCTCACTTTCAAAGCTAAAAGAGGATGGAGATTCAAAATCTCCTTAATTTCTAGGGAAGGGCTCTTAACTAATGCTTCATGATTTTGTGCCTCTTTTTCTTTGCTTCTAGATGCCACAACCTTAGCAGATTTTTTTGTTTTAGTGGGCTAATCAGAAGTGTTGGGATTTCCCTCATTCGTTTTTTACCTTAGGTTGTATTTATTTAGATTGTCATTTGTTTTTTCCCCTTTACTCAGTTCATTCAATTGGATATCCATGAGGGACTCCTCATATGCAGATTGGGTTAAATGGGGGGATGAAGAGGTGTCACTAAGACAATGGATTTATGGATCAGTTTCTTCATCCTCTCCTTATTAATCAAAAACAAGGTTATTTTGGAGAGGGTCTTGGACTTTTTGATCATCCCTATTCCTATTTCTTTGATCTCTTTGGAGGACCTCAGGGGCATTATTTGGTCTTCTTAAATTTCCTCTATTATCAACATTTTGTGTGTTCCTATAGTTTTTCTTTCCTTCAAGTTTCAACTTCTCCATTTTAGTAGAAAGTGATTTTACCAATTTTGTTAGTTCATCAACTTGAGGGTGGACAGCAGGGGAGTCTGAGGTTGAAGCTTCAGCCCTACCTTTTCTTCTATCTCTATCCAATTTTCCCCTAAGTTTGTCAGCTGCCATTATGTTAGATTCTACTTCCAAGGTTGCATATTGCATATGAGATAGAGAGGTATATATTCTTTCTCTCAACTGGAGCAAAAAATCAGGGTCAAAAGCACTGGCATAGGTGATCTTGGTAGAAGTTTTTGTAGGCTTTATTTTAGTGGGAATTTTTTTGTACATTTTATTAAATCTCTTTGAGAAATTTGAAATAGATTCCCCCTCTTTCCTCTTAAGTGACCCAATTTATACCCCCAATGTCTTAGAAAAACATCATCCAAAGCTTCAATTCCAACAATAGATCCAAGATTCAAACCCCTAAACCATTTTCTAGCCTCACCATCAAGGCTCTATAAAAACACCCTCATCCATACATCTTCATTCTCAATGTTAAGATTGTCTGCATAACTATAAAAGGTTGCAAGGTGTTCTTCTGCAGTTATGTCTTCCTCCCCTGTGAACTTGGGCATGTACTTAAGGTAGTCTCCAAATTGGAGAGCATTCATAGGATGAGGTAAAATAAGAGGGGCATACTTAGTATCCACTATGGCATCCATCCTATTTCTAAGAATATTATCACCTGCCATTAGGTTTTGAACTGTAGGATAACAAGGGGTATATGGATATTTGACAGGTACAACTACAACTTTGATTTTAGGAGAAAGAGGGAGCTTGGATGGAGAGATTTCAGTTTTCATAGGAAGAGGCTGAGTCTTGGAATAAGATGGTATAGAGTGTAAGGGAAATTAATTTTCCTCCTCTTTAGTCACAAAAAAAATGATAGGAGGAGGAGTAGGAAAACCCAAGGTAGGAAAATATTCAAAGCTCTCAAGTCTAAACCAGCTTACAACATCAGAAAAGGAAAGGGTTTCAAAATTTTATTGTTTCAATTTGGGACTAAAAGAAGAGTATTTAGTAGGAAAATTTTCAAAATCCAAATTTCTAGAAACTTCAACAGAGGGTAGAAGAGGAGAATTGGATATAGCTACTGGAGTATTAAAGGTAGAATCATGAAAATGACCATAAGTACCTGGAATAGCAGCTGAAAATCCCTCTTGAGAAGATTTTCCTTTCTTGATAATCTTCTCTGGGTCAACTTCATGTGTTTCCAGAGGTAGATGTGGATTATACCTCTTATGTCTTCCTTTGGGAGCCACAACTGAAACAATGGAGCCGCCAGGTACAAGTTGCAATCTTCAATGTATTGATTTCTAATTCACCTTTAGAATTAGTATGCTTTGTCGTTCAATCCTAGGGAAATGTTTTCAACCTGTTCCCTGGAAACGATGCCAAGAATGTTAGCACTGAGAGTCACCCTCAAATTGCAAGAGGATAATCCCAACACCCATCAAATAGGTTTGTGAATGTATATTAATGATAGAAGGTCAAATGAACAAAACTAAGCAAAGCAATGTTTTAACACACAAATTCTAGGCTAGTATGCATAAGAAAATGAGGTTTTGACTAAATTCAGTCAGTGGATTAAGAATAAAAGTGAGTATATGGAATACTTGGTGAGGAAGGTGGATATGTATGCTATCATCATCAAGCCTTCTAGCAACTAGATGAAAAAAAACTCAGTCACAAGAACTTCTTGAACTAAATTTAAAACATTGAAAAACATTTACAACAACATTATAATCAAACATCCATTATAAAACAACCATAACATCTCATAAGAATCATCCAATAATGAGAATTCAAAGTAATAAGAAACAAGATGATGAAAATAGGTTGACTTCTATTAATCAAAATATCTCAGGTCTCATACATAAACCTGCATACAACACTGTTTAGTCAAAATATTACAAAATAGGGAGCTCTTCTCAACCATTTGAACCCAACATAACATTATTTTGATGTATTTATAACCAAAATAGTAGACAACAAATTGAGATGAGAGTTGGCCTTTCTTTCCTAGGATTATCCACAAAAATTTATTAATCTAACATCTATACAAATCGATCTAACAGACTATTAGAATGAAGGATCCTATTGGCAATAACTCTAACAATATATAAATGACATGATTTGTTGTTTCTTGGGTGCATCTCCTCCAGTGCCATGTTTCCTCCAAGCCTTTGTGTTGAGCTCCATATTCCACATGTTGATACTTGGTTCCCTCCAAGTCATCAAAGCTAAGAAGAGGCAACAGATTCAAAACTGCGGACTGTAACAGTCAATTTGTAGCATCTTTTCGTAGCACAACTGGTAGCAGATTTTGTAGCACCTTCCTCTCTAAAAATGTTCTGCAGTCAATTTCCTAGCGCATTTGATATCATATTCTGTAGCCCCCACCTGTAAAATCGTTCTGCAACAACTTTTTGTAGAGAACTTCCACTTTATGTCTGGCTAGGTGATTCTGCAGTGCCATCGATAACACATCTACAAAACAGTCTATGTGGATGATTTTGTAGCGCCAGGAACTACTAAATGATCTGTGTTTTTATTTTGCAAGAAATGAACCTAAAAAACCCAAAAAGTCTTAGTAGATGGATTATGAACCTGTAGATGCCTCTAGTAGGTGAAATTATAATATTTCCCTTAACACTTCAAGCTTGCAAAAACTGATCATCATAAAAAATGGATCTGTCATCCTCTCCATTTTATCTTCTCAATCTGGCACCCTCCTTGTTGCAGGAGAACTTCCCTCTATTTCAAAAGCATTTATTTCTTTTGCAAGGGAACTTTTTCCTACTGCAGAGGTATTTCTCTCTATTGCAGCTTGGCCTAGAAAATTTGAATTCCTTTGGGATAGATCATCCTTGAAGGGTTGCAATTCTTCTTTGAGCTTTCTTTTTTGGGACTGTATGCTTTTGTTTTTCCTATATGAAGGTCTTAATTTTCCTATGGAGAGGAAAGAATCTTCTTGTTGTAAACCTAGCCAGATCAAGGATTTCATTATACATGTCCATGAGCTCCTTCATCTTCCTCCTCTCAGTCAATGTTTCTCCCTTCAAATGGGAAACTTCCTTCCTTGCATCCCTGAGTTGTTTGATCAATCTCTTAAAGGTGGGATTATCAGGGGGAGTGATGATGTTTAGGAATTCAACAGGATTCTCAGTAGCTTCACCCTTACCTTTGTATTTCTTCTGAAAAAAAATATTTGGTCATGACCTCAATAGGATTCCCAACAGTGTCATCTTTACCTTTAACTTTATTTGGGACTGAAGCCTTGAGTATGATTTATGTTTCAACATTTTCCTTGTGGACTGATCATCTAGTGAAAGGCCTCCTGACTCTTGTATCAGTTGTTGTAGTAGGTGAAGGAAAATGCAATTTTCTCCCCTTTTTGGCTGTGGTTTTGGCTGATGAGGGAACTTCCTCTAGTTCAGGTGCAGGCTGAGGTGAAATTTCTCTTTGTGGGGAGTGATGGACTTCCCTCTCTTATTCTTCAATTTCCTTAGGAACTTCTTTGCCTTGGGAAATATGTTTGATCTTTCTCTTTTTTCTTGTTTCTTCTTGGGCAACACTACTAGCAGGAAAAGGGATCTGCACCCTAAATTGATGGGTGGAGGCTACATCTAGTTGCATATTAGTAGAGACAATGAAGTGTTCCCAAGTGAGGTTTATTTTCTTCAATTCTTCCATTACAAGCATCCTGGTCAACCGAGAGTGGAAAAAACTAGTGTCCACACCCTTGGACTTGGCTTGGAGTCTATTAGCGATTTTTCCCATACTTCTAAACAGATAGAAAGGGATATTCATCAAATCCTTACCTTTGAAGTGTAGCAAGAGCCTAATGTGATACTGGTATATCAAGTTGAATCTACCCTCACATGTAAAATACCTCTGGATAACTTTGAACATTTTGTCAAAACCCTCAACCAAGTGGCTCCTAGGCACTCCTTTGGACAAATATTCTTTTTGATAATATGGCTTGAGGAAATCCTTAGAAAAGGATGAATTGAGAGTCATATATTTGAACCATCTCTTACCAGTGTTGGGTATCTAAGTGGATACTACAATAGTGGCCTCAAATACCTCCAACTCAAGGGTTCCTACCTTGGTCTTAGTGCCATCAAAGTTTAAAGAAAAATCCCTTGCTACTTCAGGGTGTCTCCTATGCATGTTTTGACAAAAAGATAGGCAAACAACCCTTTGGAAAACCTCCCTGATTATAGGCTCAACATCAAATAGGTGCATGTCAGAAGGCTCAGTTCTGACCACACTCCCACCCTTGTGAGATTTCTTTTGTTGAGGTGTATCCATGGATAGAATCAGGAGGTGAAAAAATATAATGCTATGAGAGGTATAGGAAACCAAACAAAGATAAAAGTCTTCAAGTTTTGAAAGGTGGTCCTTATTTGGTCTTTCAGGGATTTCCTCCAATTTACTTTGGAACTAGTAAGAGACTGGTTTGATGGTTGAAAATGGGGGAAGAAGATCCTCTGAGAACTGATATCCAAGGAGGCTTCACTTTCAATATTTAGGCTAACTTAGGGCCACCATATAGGGTCATCATCATATAAAAAAAAGGATCATAAACTATAGGATGACACCGTGAATAAGTAAAGCTAATGTTAGAGTTGTGAGCATAGAATATGGCACTGGTTTGATACAGAAATTGAAATGTTGGAACAGGGGATCCATAGCAGAGTTTTGCAATATTTTATGTAGCGTAGCATAGACAACAAGAACCAAGAGGAATAAATGGTCATAAAATCTCTGAAGCAAATTGAATCAATTTTAGTGGAGGAAACTGACAGTATGCAGATGGCTAATAATTTTGTGCTAGCAGAGGTAAAGGGGTTGGTAGGTGGAAGAAACCACAGTTGGCAGCACCAGGTGATATGAAAAGATAAACAAAACCTTAATCGATATTCAATAGAGCTTGAATGGCTCAAGAAGTACCTGGACACCAAAACTTGATTATTGATGATCTTCAGAAATACTGGATTCCTTTGCAACCACCTTAGTCTCCAAAACACCTCGATCAGCTAGTCTGTAGCATAATCTGCAATGTTGTTTGGACTAGTAGTTTTTGCAGCGCTGATCTAGGAGAAGGATTTCAAATTTGATAAACAGTTAGAACTTCATAAATGACCAAATCACGATATTATTTTTGAAGACAAGGGTGTTGAAAACAATGAAAAGGAATGACATGTGATTCATAATTGTGAATGATGGTAAAGAGGGAGAGGTTACAAATATGCACTATGAAAAAAACTAGTCAGTTGGAAGTGTACTTGAGAAGGTTTGATTTGACTCCTTAATGGGAAAAGAGATAGAGTGGAGAGGTTCAAGCATATGAATGGATGGAGTGACTTGTCAGGTTTGTGGAGTCATGGGGTTGATAGTGCTAGCTATCAAATCAAGTGATGATTCAAGGATGTAAACCATAAAATGAACCTAGGGTATAATCCATAGGTGTGGGTCAAATATGTAAGCCAAGTTCCAACCCTTTATTTGTTTAAACTATTCTAAGAAAATCATAAAGAGAAAAAAACAAAAAAAAAACAAACTTAAAAAGACTAATGGGTAAAAATTAAAACCTAAGGAGAAATTTGACCCATGACAACTTCATGTGATAACACAACCATTTCTGGTTCAGAACCACAATCCACTCACAATATCCTAAAGATCCTCTAGATCCATAAAATCCTCAACCAATTCTAATATAGGATTCACAATCCCTATGAGATCTAATATCTCCTAAGATGTCTCAACCCTTTTGTTCTCATACATTCGAGAAAATTTATATTTTAATCCTCATACACACACATTACATTCCAAACTCTCAAAAACATAGGAAAATACATTAAATCATGCTTATGGAACCTAAATGAAAGACCCCATAGATCTCTACCAAATGTACAAAATATGGAAGGCAGGATGAACCTACATCATGAAGTCCCAACAAAGAGATTTCATATCGAACCTATGCTAGAAACCTTGGAGGAGAATGGAAAGGCTTGAGGGATTATGAGAAGAGAAGGGGGATCCCATCCCTAGGGCTATGCTGGTTGTGGGGAAGAGAGTTGGTGGACTGGAATTAGTTATGGGAAATTTATTGTTGAGAGGGGGACATTAGCTATCCTTAAGGACCACCATATCTTATGGATTCATATCCCTAGCTCAAGGGTGACTTGTTGTTGAGAACAGGAACAACAAGTCTACGGTTCAAAGGAATGTTTGTCTTCTGTAGTGGGTTTCATATTTCATAAGATAATTGTTCTATTTGCTTTGTTTATTATGTTAATTGTTGATATAGATGATGTGCATTTTACTTTGAGATGTTTCGGGTTATTATTGCATGTTGTGAGTAGACTAATGAATGCAAATATTTAATTATGTTAGTGATTGTTCTTAGTTGTAGTTATGCACATCTAAAATATTTTGTTTATGCTTTTTTTTTATTTGCATAAATGAGTGCATGAGATAGAATATCATACTGTCTGTGTTATTTCCGCATTTAAATATACCTGCTAGTCAATTTCAGTAGAAATCGTAACAAGATTCCGGTGTAGAGCTCGAATCGTCGCACGCACTGGGAATAATTTTTGTGTGAGGTACAAATCTTGTTGCATGCATGGTTTGTATCAGTAAGAACTTAGAATTGGTATCAAAAATTTTATTGGGTCGTTTTAGCAGTAGCGTGAACCAACTTGGGTTTGGGTGTGTTATAATTTCTCCATCGACAATCAATGATTTATTTTGGTGAACTGAAATTGTTCATGAATTTCACCGAACCCTAATCACTCCATCAACGATTGATGATTTCTTTTGGTGAACCAAAATTGCTCAAAAATTTCGTCGAACCCCAATTGCTCCATCGATAATTGCCGATTTTTTTTGGTAAACTAAACTTGTTCACAAATTTCACTGAATCTGATGAGATCCATATCTAGGATGAATCTAGACCATTGATCTCAATGTTGAATGCTATCTCAGTCATTGATTCATCAAACTGCTCCAAAACTTCGTGGGACTTCTCCAAACCTATACATGAATCTTAGTCGTTGATTCATAATATTTAAGTGATCTAGGCCGTTGATTCTCAAACTCTTTATTCGCCATTAAAACATGAAATTTAACTCTGCAACTCGTATATCAATGCCATTGATCATATATTCAAACACTATTAGTGAAAATTCAACCTGAATTTACTTAGAAATTTGAGAATTTCACTTTGGTTTCATAGATTTCCCCAAATACACCATAGATCCAAAATATGTAAAATGGAATTTACCAAATTCATGTTGGCTCTTAGCCCATTTGGGTCTGATTTTGAACCATAAGCTCTAATACCACTATGTAGTGTTCCCCAATACTAACCTACAAATTTAAAATTTCCTAGTACCAATTAAATAAAATGCATGCATGTTAAAATGCCTATGCATGTAACAACACTATTTAAAAACATGAATGCATTCTAATAAATGTTCTTACAAAGTCTCATAATTGCTCAAAATCGGAAATACATAAACAACAAATAAATCCCACAATTAAATTCCATGTGCTAAGGATTTAACATGTATTTGGTAGCATTATGAATGCAATCAATTAACATGCACACATCAACATATATCATTGCTTTAAACTTGGAGTATACACAACAAATAAAACCCATAAATTAAACAATGTAACAGAGATAAACACTTATATTTTATCCAAATGTGCAACTTACTGCAGGAGACGAACGTTCCACCCAACTGTAGATTTGTTGTTCCACATATCAACATAAAATCACCCATGAGCTAGGGCTATGAATCCATAAGAAAGGGTATCTCTCGGTCCACTCACAACTCTATTTTACCCACAACAACTATTTTTTCCTACTACTATCCCAATCCTCCAGATCTCATCCTTCAACCTGCACAACCCAAGGAATGAGATCCCCCTTCAGTGCACATACTCCCTCAAACCTTCCTAGTTCTCTCCAGGGCTCTAGAACAGGTTGGCTAGGAATCTCTCTTGTTGGGGATTCCATGGATGTCACCTCTAATAAGAAAAAACTCACAACAACATGCTCACTAATATAGGATAATTCTTTCACACAAAATATCACTCTACATGCCTATTGACCTACTTCATGAATTTATGGCTCCAACAAGTTGTCACACATGCCCATTATGGATTCCTTCAAGCTTCAACATTCTCCTCTTCTTTGTTGTCTCAAAAAATCATTGTAAAACCTGTCGTCCTTTCCCATATGAATTCCCCCCCCCCCCATGCAAGTTGGCTCTCACACTCCCCAATGTTGATTGTACTTGCCCCCCATCCTCTCATGTAACATCCCTATTTCCCCTAGCTTGTAATTAATCATAAAATAGGATTACCATGAGATGGAATGTGGATGATGTAAATGTATTATTGTTAAATTTCCCATAACTGACTGATGGGGGGTGAAGCCTTGAAGTACGAGCCATGGTATCTCTAGAAGAAGGAAATCAGTTAATGAAGAAAGAACTAGTGGTTGAATCATCAACCACCCCCATGAATGGAATCATTTTCTAGCTACAGAATGTCATCCAGAAGTACCATAGAGACCTGCAGACCCAAGCTTAATTTTGAAAGAAGGAACATGACAGGTCGGAAAACCTTCCAAAGGAGGGAAGGTAAGATACATACATACACACATCAAGAGGAGAGACACCAGAAGATAGCGCAAGATCAAAAAGGGGATCCAAGAACCAAAAGGAAGTGCAGAGAACATGACCTAAAGGACCAAGCACGAGCTTGATGCTGGGAAAGCATCTGATAAACCTCACAAGGTCGCTGTGACAGAGAGAGTTTTCTCTGAGATATGGCATAAATTCCCTAGTGATATCATGGCTTGGCATGGGGGTGGCAAGAGTGATAAGAATGAATTCCTTTGAGCTTATGGTTGGGTGGAAAGGCACACACCCAAAGTCAGTTAGTGGGATGCAACTTGTAATAGATAAGCATTCTCATACCCTGTGAAATTGAGTTGTAATTGTGTAATAAAATTAGATATACTGTGAATGACCCATGAATGGATATGTTTTCTTAATGATTTATACTATATCTCTTTTTGTGTCTGCTTGATGGTGTAATTAGGAAAGTAAGAAATTATATGAATTGGACATGTTTTGTATTCGTAAATGCTTGCACCCTGTGGTGGCTTAAACTAGATGCACGAACTATGAGTTTGTCGATCTTGGGAATAGTTTCATGTATGCATGTCAACACTCTTAATTTTTCTAAGTCCCTTGGAGGAGGGAGTCTGTTAAATATTATGAGAGATAGTGCATGTATGCACAGGCTCTCTACGAGCCAAGAAGAGACCGAGAACCACTTAAGTTCTAGAGTTGATGAATAAGCGTAAGGGGTGTGCAGAAGGATTCTTCCAAGCATTAAGTTCAAGAGAAAGAGCGCAAATCTCTTAATCCTTTCAGAGAAAACAAATCTTGGGAAGAACAGTGAGGTTGAAGTATCGAAAAAGTGGGGGGTCCCTTGTTTAGAAGACAAATGAATGAAATCTATTTGAAAGAAGCCACAGTCTATTATGACCATTGGGTACGGGAAAGAGCGTGGAATTTAACCTTGGAGTCATTTGGACTTCACAAGCTTGGAGAACTGAGTGATTTCGTCGTAAGGGAGGTAAAATCCCTGAATTTTTGAAGTCCCGAAGTTAGCCTTGAGCCTTAGATCTGAGGATTCCCGGGAACTGTCCCGACCGCCAGATCTGGGAGGCAGACGATAGTCAAGTTACCAGAACTACCCATGACATACAAACCTGATAGCATACATGTTAGTTCATGGCCGCGATCAACCTATGTCGTTGATATCGTCAGGAATGGAAGATCAATGACTAGGATTAGACTAGAATCGAGCGAGCACTCCCCTGATGGCGTAGGTTGAACCCCACAATTTATGTGAACCATCGATCATCGTTGACCTTCGATATTAGTTCAACGATATCCCTAAAATGAAAGGAGTGCATTGGAAGGCGAAATCTTCAAGAGGAATCAAGCTTAGAGGAGATAGCACTTTCAGGCGTGCAGACAAATTCCAAGAGACGGACCCGTAGGAGGAGAAAAGGTCTAGGCCTCTGAACACTTAGAAAATATTCTAAGTCGGAAGAGATCATAAGATCAGGGGGAGGAGTGTCAGTGGTTGTTGGATCACAACACAGAGGACCAATATCCGTTTGATCAGAGCAAGGTGCCTGAGCCTTAGTGCTTTGCACACGCAGGAGAGTGGACTTACCAAAGTCCCAAAATCCTGAAGTAGCTTGGGACCGTCCATAGTCAAGGAGAACGAAGTAAATATCAAGCGTCGGATCCAGAGGACAGGTGGCGTAAACCTGTAGACTCAGGGTAAAGGCCCGAAGCAAACGTCAACCGTCGGATCATCCGAAGTAAACGTCAGTCGTTGGATCCAGAGGACAGGTGGTGTAAGTCTGTGGAATCCGGGTAAATACCCAAAGTATATCATGTTCATCAGTTGGCAGGAGATACGTGTCAATAGATCGGAGACTTCGGGGAAAACTACTTCACAGGTTTCCAAGTGAGGAGTGTGACAAACTCCTGAATCCCCGAAGGCCGAAGAAGATTGCAATCATTTTTTGCAGAGGGATACGTGGTGGAAAACCATGAATTTCAGGTGAAAGCACTCTAGGAGAAATGAGTGCATAGGAGTCTAAAACTCCCGAAGCCCAAAGAGTAGAAGAGCCTAAGAGAATATGGACATTCAGATTTAGAGGGTACGTGGCGAAAGATCATAAAATCTAGGAGAAAACGAAAGAGTAAAGTTTTAAATCGCCAAACCCCAAATAGTTGAAGCAGCTGGGAGCCCTCGATCTATGAGAGGAAACATGTCGTCAGATCGCAAACTTCGAATAAAACTCTCCGGGAGAAGCTGAGAGTGGGGAAATTGATCTTTGAAATCGCCGAAGCCCCGAAGAAGATGACAATCGTTGATTTGAAAGTGGAAGCATGGTGCCAGATCTACTACTCCAGGTATGGAGCACTCCGGAGGAAAGCATAGGGTGAAAGAGTCGAAGTCTCGAAGGAGATCGTGATCGTTGATCAAAGAGGAGGTCGAAGGACTATTGATCAAGTCTTGGTTGAAAAGTGTCGAAGTCCCGAAGAGGATGAGGGTCGTCAATTTGGAGAGGACAGGTGTTAGAATATCTAACACTCTAGAAGGATTCACTCTGGAGATTTGTGTTTGTGGAGAGCGTATGTAGACCATTGATCGGAGTAGACACGTGGCGTCTGATATACAACTTCGGGTACGAAGCACTCTGGGAGAAAAGGGTGAATGAAGGAGCAAGAAATATCGAAGGTCAGAGAGTCAGAGTTCATCAGAACCATCCATTTGTTGAGGATAGGTGTCCGTAGTTCTTCCACTCCGGAAGATAGCTACTGAAAGAGGAAGCAAAAATTGAGAGTTGAAACTCCTGAAAACTGAATCGTGAAATATATCACAGTCGTTGATTTAGAAAGCCTAGATCTGATCTATAGATTCATAAAGTTTAGATTTGAGTCGTCAGTTCAAAATCACCATCAAGGTCGTGAGATTGGTAGTCACGTCGCACGAGCTTAATGCTGGGAAAGCATCTGACAAACCTCACAAGGTCGTTGTGACAGAGAGAGTTTTCTCTGAGATATGGCATAAATTCCCTAGTGATATCATGGCTTGGCACGGGGGTGGAAAGAGTGATAAGAATGAATTCCTTTGAGCTTATGGTTGGGTGGAAAGGCACACACCCACAGTCAGTTAGTGGGATGCAACTTGTAATAGATAAGTATTCTCATACCCTGTGAAATTGAGTTGTAATTGTGTAATAAAATTAGATATACTGTGAATGACCCATGGATGGATATGTTTTCTTAATGATTTATACAATATCTCTTTTTGTGTTTGCTTGATGGTGTAATTAGGAAAGTAAGAAATTATATGAATTGGACATGTTTTGTATTCGTAAATGCTTGTACCCTGTGGTGGCTTAAACTAGATGCACGAACTATGAGTTTGTCGATCTTGGGAATAGTTTCATGTATGCATGTCAACACTCTTAATTTTCTAAGTCCCTTGGACGAGGGAGTCTGTTAAATCTTAGGAGAGATAGTGCATGTATGCACAGGCTCTCTACGAGCCAAGAAGAGACCGAGAACCACTTAAGTTCTAGAGTTGATGAATAACCGTAAGGGGTGTGCAGAAGGATTCTTCCAAGCATTAAGTTCAAGAGAAAGAGCGCAAATCTCTTAATCCTTTCCGAGAAAACAAATCTTGGGAAGAACAGTGAGGTTGAAGTATCGAAAAAGTGGGGGGTCCCTTGTTTGGAAGACAAATGAATGAAATCTCTTCGAAAGAAGCCACAGTCTATTATGACCATTGGGTACGGGAAAGAGCGTGGAATTTAACCTTGGAGTCATTTGGACTTCACAAGCTTGGAGAACTGAGTGATTTCGTCGTAAGGGAGGTAAAATCCCTGAATTTTTGAAGTCCCGAAATTAGCCTTGAGCCTTAGATCTGAGGATTCCCGGGAACTGTCCCGACCGCCAGATCTGGGAGGCAGACGACAGTCAAGTTACCAGAACTACCCATGACATACGAACCTGATAGCAGACATGTTAGTTCATGGCCGCGATCAACCTATGTCATTGATATCGTCAGGAATGGAAGATCAATGACTAGGATTAGACTAGAATCGAGCGAGCACTCCCCTGATGGCGTAGGTTGAACCCCACAATTTATGTGAACCATCGATCATCGTTGACCTTCGATCTTATTTTAACGATATCCCTGAAATGAAAGGAGTGCATTGGAAGGAGAAATCTTCAAGAGGAATCAAGCTTAGAGGAGATAGCACTTTCAGGCGTGGAGACAAATTCCAAGAGACGGACCCGTAGGAGGAGAAAAGGTCGAGGCCTCTGAACACTTAGAAAATATTCTAAGTCGGAAGAGATCATAAGATCAGGGGGAGGAGTGTCAGTGGTTGTTGGATCACAACACAGAGGACCAATATCCATTTGATCAGAGCAAGGTGCCTGAGCCTTAGTGCTTTGCACACGCAGGAGAGTGGACTTACCAAAGTCCCGAAATCCCGAAGTAGCTTGGGAACGTCCATAGTCAAGGAGAACGATGTAAATATCAAGCGTCGAATCCAGAGGACAGGTGGCATAAACCTGTAGACTCAGGGTAAAGGCCCAAAGCAAACGTCAATCGTCGGATCATCCGAAGTAAACGTCAGTCGTTGGATCCAGAGGATAGGTGGCGTAAGTCTGTGGACTCCGGGTAAATACCCAAAGTATATCATGTTCATCAGTTGGCAGGAGATACGTGTCAATAGATTGGAGACTTCGGGGAAAACTACTTCACAGGTTTCCAAGTGAGGAGTGTGACAAACTCCTGAATCCCCGAAGGTCGAAGAAGATTGCAATCATTTTTTGCAGAGGGATACGTGGTGGAAAACCATGAATTTCGGGTGAAAGCACTCTGGGAGAAATGAGTGCATAGGAGTCTAAAACTCCCGAAGCCCAAAGAGTCGAAGAGCCTAAGAGAATATGGACATTCAGATTTAGAGGGTACGTGGCGAAAGATCATAAACTCTAGGAGAAAATGAAAGAGTAAAGTTTTAAATCGCCAAACCCCAAATAGTTGAAGCAGCTGGGAGCCCTCGATCTACGAGAGGAAACATGTTGTCAGATCACAAACTTCGAATAAAACTCTCCGGGAGAAGCTGAGAGTGGGGAAATTGATCTTTGAAATCGTCGAAGCCCCGAAGAAGACGACAATCGTTGATTTGAAAGTGGAAGCATGGTGCCAGATCTAGAACTCCAGGTATGGAGCACTCTGGAGGAAAGCATAGGGTGAAAGAGTCGAAGTCTCGAAGGAGATCGTGATCGTTGATCAAAGAGGAGGTCGAAGGACTATTGATCAAGTCTTGGTTGAAAAGTGTCGAAGTCCCGAAGAGGATGAGGGTCATCAATTTGGAGAGGACAGGTGTTAGAATATCTAACACTCTAGAAGGATTCAGTCCAGAGATTTGTGTTTGTGGAGAGCGTATGTAGACCATTGATCGGAGTAGACACGTGGCGTCTGATATACAACTTCGGGTACGAAGCACTCTGGGAGAAATGGGTTAATGAAGGAGCAAGAAATATCGAAGGTCAGAGATTCAGAGTTCATTAGAACCATCCATTTGTTGAGGATAGGTGTCCGTAGTTCTTCCACTCTGGAAGATAGTTACTGAAAGAGGAAGCAAAAATTGAGAGTTGAAACTCCTGAAAACTGAATCGTGAAATATATCACAGTCCTTGATTTAGAAAGCCTAGATCTGATCTATAGATTCATAAAGGATAGATCTGAGTCGTCATTTCAAAAGCACCATCAAGGTCGTGAGATTGGTAGTCACATCGCACGAGCTTGATGTGGGAAAGCATCTGATAAACCTCACAAGGTCGTTGTGACAGAGAGAGTTTTCTCTGAGATATGGCATAAATTCCCTAGTGATATCATGGCTTGGCACGGGGGTGGCAAGAGTGATAAGAATGAATTCCTTTGAGCTTATGGTTGGGTGGAAAGGCACACACCCACAGTCAGTTAGTGGGATGCAACTTGTAATAGATAAGTATTCTCATACCCTGTGAAATTGAGCTGTAATTGTGTAATAAAATTAGATATACTGTGAATGACACATGGATGGATATGTTTTCTTAATGATTTATACTATATCTCTTTTTGTGTCTGCTTGATGGTGTAATTAGGAAAGTAAGAAATTATATGAATTGGACATGTTTTGTATTCGTAAATGCTTGCACCCTGTGGTGGCTTAAACTAGATCCACGAACTATGAGTTTGTCGATCTTGGGAATAGTTTCATGTATGCATGTCAACACTCTTAATTTTTCTAAGTCCCTTGGAGGAGGGAGTCTGTTAAATCTTAGGAGAGATAGTGCATGTATGCACAGGCTCTCTACGAGCCAAGAAGAGACCGAGAACCACTTAAGTTCTAGAGTTGATGAATAAGCGTAAGGGGTGTGTAGAAGGATTCTTCCAAGCATTAAGTTCAAGAGAAAGAGCGCAAATCTCTTAATCCTTTCAGAGAAAACAAATCTTGGGAAGAACAGTGAGGTTGAAGTATCGAAAAAGTGGGGGGTCCCTTGTTTGGAAGAGAAATGAATGAAATCTATTCGAAAGAAGCCACAGTCTATTATGACCATTGGGTACGGGAAAGAGCGTGGAATTTAACCTTGGAGTCATTTGGACTTCACAAGCTTGGAGAACTGAGTGATTTCGTCGTAAGGGAGGTAAAAGCCCTGAATTTTTGAAGTCCCGAAGTTAGCCTTGAGCCTTAGATCTGAGGATTCCCGGGAACTGTCCCGACCGCCAGATCTGGGAGGCAGACGATAGTCAAGTTACCAGAACTACCCATGACATACGAACCTGATAGCAGACATGTTAGTTCATGGCCGCGATCAACCTATGTCGTTGATATCGTCAGGAATGGAAGATCAATGACTAGGATTAGACTAGAATCGAGCGAGCAATCCCCTGATGGCATAGGTTGAACCCCACAATTTATGTGAACCATCGATCATCGTTGACCTTCGATCTTAGTTTAACGATATCCCTGAAATGAAAGGAGTGCATTGGAAGGCGAAATCTTCAAGAGGAATCAAGCTTAGAGGAGATAGCACTTTCAAGCGTGCAGACAAATTCCAAGAGACGGACCCATAGGAGGAGAAAAGGTCGAGGCCTCTGAACACTTAGAAAATATTCTAAGTTGGAAAAGATCATAAGATCAGGGGGAGGAGCGTCAGTGGTTGTTGGATCACAACACAGAGGACCAATATCCGTTTGATCAGAGAAAGGTGCCTGAGCCTTAGTGCTTATCACATGCAGGAGAGTGGACTTACCAAAGTCCCGAAATCCCGAAGTAGCTTGGGACCGTCCATAGTCAAGGAGAACGAAGTAAATATCAAGCGTCGGATCCAGAGGACAGGTGGCGTAAACCTGTAGACTCAGGGTA
>SNQJ01S0038966.1:0-10286 GCA_010110895.2 Picea sitchensis | reverse complement strand
TGTAACTTGTAATATAATTTCTTGAAGGTATACAAACTGAAATATCAAACAGTATGTAGATTTCTTGTAGGTATACAAATTGAAGTATTAGATTGATATAGTTTGTAATATAATTTCCTGTAGGTACATTCAGACATTATTATAAAGATGCATTAAAGATCCCTTAAAATTTGCAGATAAAAACTAAATATCACAAAAAACATTACATATAAGACAAGTATGAGTCAAAACATTATTGATATTCTATTAATTCCTCATAATAGTACGATCTTTACATGACAAGCATCACATTTAAGTCTCCATTACAACACTGGGAAAAGTGTAATACAGATTCCACACCTTTCTTATTTTTGAAGATTCCTCCTAAGGTCTCTCTAACAAGCCTCATCGTAGTTGAGCAGGCCACAGAGTATGTGGTTTTATAGATGTTTTTATTACAAACCATCGAAGGGGAGTCAAAAGTCTGACAAACGTCTGGGCACTACGAAAAAAAAATGAAATTTTGATAATTACTTAGTAATTTATGACGATATGGTCGATTTTATCTATATCATCAAAACTCCATGTCAGACTTAAACCCATATGTAATAGTGATATTTCTAAGAGAAACCTAGATTTTTTTATTTTTAGTAAAATAAAAATGCAAAAAAAATAAACAAAACATTCAAAAAACCAAAACCATGGAGTTGTTAATTCTTAGCTTTTTCACCTTCAACATTATCTCTTTTTTTGGCAGTTGTTATCATCACCCTTGTTTGGATTATTTGCACTAATTCCACCATGTATGTTCCTTTATATAAAATATATTGATCCATTGCATCCCACTCATTTCATCTAGTCAACTTTATCAATGTGGTTCCTATGATTTACACCTACCATCCATTTGACTTGTCATCTTGATCCATGAGTCTCCTCATGCCTTAAGTTTTCCTCCATGTCCATGGTCCCTAGTACACCTTCTACATTTTCCACTTCCAAGTCTTTGAAACTTGACATCTAGTCATGCTATGTCAATTTGGTTTATTTTTGTTTCCTAGGTTAGGATTCATTTATGCTCCATTCAAGGGAAGTCCTGAATCTCATACTTATTGACCAACTTGTCCACATATGTCAATGTGTTATCCCATTACATTAATTACTTGTTGAATCCTTCACCTTGTATTGGTTACTAGGGATCCTTCAATCCCTATCTCCAACAAACCTTCCTCTTATTTTTACCCTCAGAGATCCATATCTCAACAAAACTTCCTCTTATTTTTACCCTCAGAGATCCATATCTCCAACAAACCTTCCTTTTATTCTTACCCTTAGGGTCCTAATGGTAGATTTAAGTTGGAGAAATGAGATAGGAAGCATTCATTTCCATCTTCTCAATGGTATATTTATTTCCCTCATGCTTTTTTTCTCTCCAAAATGGCCATCTAGAAGGGCACATATTGTCCACATACATTGGATATTGAAATTGAGCATACTCAAGAATCACCAAAAAGGAAGGAAAAGAACATGGAGAAGTAGAGTGTTTTAATTAACGCTCGGCCCACTCCCAAGATACTCGGGAATCAAAATTTCTACTGAGGTAAAGAATAAGGAGATTTTTTCAGATTATAGTCCAACTAAGAACTCTTTAGGATTGCAATTTTACTTTTACAACAAAATATCTAACTAAAGAATCATCAAAAAACAAGAAAAAAAGCATGTAGAAGTAGAGTGTTTTAATTAACTCTTATCCCACTCCCAAGATACTCAAGAGTCGACATTGCCAACACAAAAGAGTTAAGAGATCATGTCAGATTATACTCAATTATAAAATTAAGAAGGATCTCTAAATTACGAAGTCCCTATCCAAGTTGGATAGCAAGAAGAGTATCTAAGGGTGTTGTCTAAATGCTCTATGTTTTGTCATTTTTCGCTAGAATTTGAGAATATAAATATGGGAAAAATCGCAATTTTCTGTTGTTTGAATTGCATTTCTAAATGCATAAATGGATTCAGTGTGCTGAAAACTCCTGAGGTGTTTGTATTATACAAACTTAACCACTCAAATCTATAGATCCAACAAATTCTCACCAGATTTCGGGAAAAATTAAATAGATAATATCATTGGAAAATAGCCAAAACATAAAACGTTTAGACTACGACGTGTCTAAGTACAAGAGCCAATTGAAAGAGTCCAAAGAAGTCAAAATTTTAAAGGGATTATTTAGATATATCAATGTAATTTATATCACATGTAAGGTCTCCCATGACACCCACCGAGCATGCACACTCCTTAGGTATATTTGACGATGGAACAGACGAAAAGAACAAGGAAGAAGTGATTGGTTGGGAGAATGAATATGTTTAGGTGTGGGAAGGAGCACCTTGTGCACATGATGGTGACACATGAAATGAATAGGGCACACACCTTACTTACCTTAAAATGATTAACAAAGACTTGGGTTGAATTTGGGAAAGGGTAGGATGACTTGAGAGCATGCCCAAGGAGTGGACATGTATGCCCTTAGAAACATGGGCATGTTGAAGAGGTTGGACGACCCCATCGACACACCCACGAGGATTCACGACGATTGGCATGAAGAGTGCACAAGGCAAGGGTCATGCGCCCAAGGATGGGGTGCACTGGTCCAAGAAATGAACGATTGATGGGTGCATGGGCTATGGATGGGCACATCAGGTCCACAGAAGGGTGCGGCAATTTGGTTGAGTGTAGGTTCACGAAGGGGCATGACACACCCAAGAGACATGATGTTTCAAACAAGTGACTCTTGGAGTCCATATAAAATAAAGAGTGCACAACCAAAGGAAGCATAGAGCATTTTTGTTAAGATATTTGGAGAGCAAGTTTGAGGCAAGTCTATGACAAGAAACGAAGGTAGAGTTGCCAAGATGGAAGAAAAGTAGCCAAGAGTTGGACGTTTTGGAAGGTTTTAATGAAGTTTGAAAAAACAGGTCTGTGGAGGCATGTGTGAGGTAACTCTAAAATATGTGTTAGCTTGGTGAAATTCTATGGAAACGAAGGGACAACAAGTCTACGGTTCTGGGAACGTCTGAGGTGTATTGAAAGTGATTGCAGAGATGGTTGTGGCACAAATTCTTGGTGGGATGAATCTGTTCTTGAGTGTCATTAGTGAGGTGAGGTGAGTTGTTTAAATCTACCAAGTTGTAAACGGAGCCAATAGTTCTCATGTTGTAATTGTTTCTCTATAACAAAGGCTTAGCTGGGTGTTAGGCACGGTTTGTGTCGCGCACACTATATATTTGTTTGTATTCATTTTGTTCTGCAATTGTTCTCTTGGATTATCATGTTCATGGATTCATGCTTAAATAATATTAAGTGTTAAATTGTGTTAAGAATTGTCTAAGTAAACAAAAATTGCACTAGAGTATGAGTGTGACTCATCGGTAGCCTAGAACAAAGTATGGGTATGCTTTAGTTGAAGAGGCATAGTCCATATGAAGTATTCTTGGTGTGCCAAGAAACCAAGTAAGAATCATCGCGGTGTTGCACATCCTTAGGAGGTGAATGATCACAAGATATGATCAGGCATCTTGTGGGGTCGTGACAGGTGGTATCAGAGTAGACTTGGCTCTTCACCGCTACTGTAGTTGAAATAGTTATAGGGAAAGGGAGAACTTGTTTGGTGAAGCATTCAGGGCACATGCTTGGTGAGGGTTTGACAGACTGACCCATCACAAAGACAAGATGGGTGTAGACTTGGTGGGTTGTGACAGGGTCGAGTTGTGAAAATAATTCGTGACTTTTGAGCAGACATGGGTTCACTCCTTTAGTGGGCCAAGTGAATATTTATGAGGGTGAATGAATCACTCAAGAAAGGAATATTGTCGCAGAACTATTATAGATCTGACCATAGATGTAACCATAGAGTTGATCACAAAATTTTGAAAATTTCTTGAGGATAAATCTTGGGTGCCTTGGATGAACCCTTCACAATTAAAGTGAAGATACTTGGAGGTCCATCCATCGCTAATGATAGTGACACCAAAAGGGATCCCAAGACCTGTAAAATGAAAGATCCAATCGTTATCTTGGAGAGAACTGCAAAGAAGATGACAGATGCATTGTAACAACATGGTGAGAAGGTCGAACTGATGGATACTGAGATGGACAAGATGAAGCGTGGGTTTAACAAAGTTGTCCAGGAGTTCTAGGAAACTGTGGATGCAATGATTGACACCTCGAACAACGACATTCAAGATAGACTCAAGACAATAGAGAATGCAATTGCCACAGTCACACAGAGGTTGAAGGACCAAGAAGACAACATCACATTTTTGAAATGAGATTTGGCTAATAGAAAAATCTATGTTTTCATGTCGATGAGAATCAAGATAAAGGAACTGAAGCCATATGAAGGAACTTGCAATGCTAATTTGTTGAGAAACTTTTGTTGGCACACTGAGTAACACTTGGAGAAGTTGAACGAAAGTTTGGATGAAGCCAAGGTGAAAGTTGTTGTGATGTTATTGACAGGAACCATTAAGCTTTGGTGGAGAAACCAAGTGGAAGATTTAGTAGATTGGAGAATCATTGAGCAGATCAAAAACTGCACAGATATGAAGGCATCCTTGAAGGCACATTTTGGTCTCAGAACCAAGCATGGATCACAAGGAATCAATTGTTGGCTCTCAATAAAACTAGTAAGATCCAAGCCTACATCAAGGAGTTCACATGGCTCATGTCGGAGATCAAATACATGTCAAAAGAAGACAAACTTGTCTACTTCATGAATGGTCTACAACTGTGGGCACAAAGTGAGTTGTGATGACAAAATGTGCAGATTGTTGCAAAAACGATCGCCACAACGAACAAATTGTTGGACTTTTGAGGTGAATTGAAGATAAGTCCTAGGAATAGTGAGGACACCAAAGGTGAGAAGCAACAATAAGGGAAGGGGAAGAATAAGGGAAGGGGAAGAATAAGGAAAAGGGAAAGACATCACTATGTGAATAATTGTCCCTTGAAACAGAAGTTGAATTCTTTGAAGAGGGAAAAAAACCCATCTATTGGAGTCTTGCATGTTTTGAACGTCATCATGGAAGGTGAATCCGTGGAAAGGAAAGAGAAAGACGAGATAAAAATTTGTTATGTGAAAGCCAAACTCAATAGGAACTCATTGTTAGCCATGGTGGATAGTGGGGCGATGTATAACTTCTTGAGGGAAGACATGGTGAGAAGGATTAGGTTGTAGCTTGAACCAACACAAACAACCTTCAAGATAGTCAACGCAACGATAGAGATGGATGTTGGTGTGGCCAAGGAAATCTTTTTGAATCTTGATGACTGGTGTGGAAAGATGAGTTTCACCATTGTTCCCATGGACAATTTTGAAGTTGTGTTAGGACAAGAGTTCATGAGGAAGAAAAAGGGAGAATCGATTCCTCACATGAACAGTTTGGTCGTTTTCTCAAGACAGACTCCATGTTTGATTCCTACCATAAGGAGGAAGGAAGGAGGCACACATGTGTATTCCTTACATATGGTTGTGGCAGACAGTTGGAGAAAGCAACCTTATGGAGATGAACTTGGATGATGTGGGGAGATGGTTGGACAGTCTAACATAGAAAATGAAAGGAAGCTCATGTCAATGGAATGAAGGCTTGTTGATGTTGAAGAGATAGTTGGAGATCTGGATAAGACAATGGATGGTTTGGTTGATTTATGTCTGGAATTTAATGAATGGAAAAAAAGATAAGAGGAAGTTACAAAAATGAATATGTTGGAGCAGTTGATTGAACATGAGCATAAACCATTCATAGACCAAGAGGACGTCAGGGAGATGCAGTGGCCTTGGTGGAAGGGAACGAAAGAAGGGGTTGATTCCTCCTCTAGCGAACTTGGACATGGTTAATGGTTGTTGATTATAGTTCACTCCTTCTACCCTTCTTGGGCTGACCCAGGTTCAGGTCCACTTGGTTTCCAACAAAACCCCCCTAAAACTATTGGCCCTCCTGGTAAACCAAAAGGCAACACAACGCATAGGATGCACTGTGTAGTCTCACCCAAGATAGTTTCTATGAGTGGATGCAATGCTCAGGTGCTTGCAGCCTAGGAAATGAGTGGGATCTGTAATCAAACTCTGTAGTCTACATTTATTACTTTAATATTCAACTTATATAGAATATCATGTCCTTCTTGCTTATGCATGTAAAGTTGCAGATCTATCTAGTCATTCACATATTTGTTTAACATCTAATCATTAACAACAAAAGAGATACATAACATTCAATCACATAACACATGATCTATTTTGGTTCAACCCTCCTGGGCTACGTCCACAAAGATTTGGCTGCTCTACTCTTTTATGATTCTAGTTCCAAAACTATAGCACCTCGCGCATTACAATTCTTCATCAGAACAGGTCGAGATCTACAATGAGGTGGACTAGATAATACCAGGCTCCTCAACCTATGATCTAGCCCTCAAGATCTAGCCTATTTCCTCTCCTCAACTCAACAACTTACAAAATCAATCGGCTCTACAGTCATTCTGTCTTTTTACATCACCATAACACTGACCAACCCAAAACGAAAAATAACGAACCCCCAAAAAAACCCCTGAACACAACACCGACCTAGACCTCCTAGGTACCTACTTAGACATATTTTCATCTTACCAGCCATTACATTCTCTTACCAAAACCCTAAACCTATCATGCCTAGGTCTTCTTTCATGCGTGCCTCTCATGCCTTCCTCTTATGCATGCGCGTCTTTTTTTCACATTCTTCTTTTCCTGCATGTGTGTCTGCCTTACAAGTGTTGCTTCTTTTGCATGCGCATCTGCCTCCCACATCGTGATTTTCCCTCAAAACTGGCTTGCACCCAACATTCCCCCAACAATGGCATTGTGACTTGTCCCGAGTCACTGCCTAACTCTAGTGTCTACCACTACTTGTGCTAGCACTTTGTACATATCTACTATGCGTTGGAACTTCTCCTGATCCTGACTGCTCTTTGCTGACATGACTTCGACCACCTACGCAGTGATTGGAAGTCGTAAGATCTCAACCCCCTCCAAGCCTATATGTTCAAGGCATGCTTTTGTTGCGTCGATTTCCATGACCAAATGTTCTTCTGTTTCCTGCAGGGGCTCCAACTGAGCCTACCATGCGATCTTCTGTGCATGTACAACTTTTTCTTCTTCCTGAAGGTTCTTCATTTCTGCGGCCATCTTGATCTTATCTAGAAGTGACATTTTCCTCTATCGTTGCTTGACATCTACCATTGCTACATGCAATTTATCTTCTTTTCCTTCTAGCTCTTGTAGGCTCTCATCCTCTAGTAGTTGGGTCCATAGTTGGCCACACCTACTTATACATATTTTCATCTTACCAGCCATTACATTCTCTTACCAAAAACCTAACCCTATCATGGCTAGGTCTTCTTGCATGTGTGCCTCACATGCCTTCCTCTTCTACATGCACGTCTGTTTGCACGTGTTTTTTTTCCAGCATGCGCGTCTTCCTTACACGTGTTGTTTCTTCTGCATGCGCATTCGCCTCCCATGTCGTGTTTTTTCCTCAAAACTGGCCTACGCCCAACATGCCCCCAACACTGACATCGTGACTCATCCCGAGTCACTGCCTAACTCCAGTGTCTGCCACTCCCTGTGTTAGCACTTCATACATATCTACTATCTGTTGACACTACTCCTGAGCCTGGATTATCTTTGTCGACATGGCTTTGACCACCTATGCAGTGACTCGTAAGATCTTTCCCCCCTCCAAGCCTATCGGTTTGAGGCATTCTTTTGCTGCATCGATTTCAACAACCAATTGTTCTTCCTTTTCCTGTAGGGGCTCCAACTGAGCCTGTCGTGCGATCTTTTGTGCCTGTACCACTTTTTCTTCTACTTGAAGGTTCTTCATTTCTGCGGTCGTCTTGATCTTCTCTGGCAGTGACATTGTCCTTTGTCACTACCTGACATTTTCCATTGTTGTATGCAATTTATCTTCCTTTCCTTGCCTCTTTTGTAGGCTCTCATCCGCTAGTAGTTGGGTCCCGACAACAGAACCATTTGTTGGTTATAGTTTACTCCTCCTACCCTTCTTAGGTTGACCCAGGTTTAGGTCCACTTGGTTTCCAACAAAACCTCCCTAAAACTTTCGGCCCTCCTAGTAAACCAGAAGGAAACACAATGCATAAGATGCAATGCACAGCCTCACCCGAGATAGTTCTTATGTGTGAATGCAACGCTCAGGTACTTACAACCTGGGAAATGAGTGGGGATCTGCGATCAAACTCTGTAGTCTGCATTTATTACTTTAATATTCAACTTATATCGAATATCATGTCCTTCTTTCTTATGCATGTAAAGTAGCAGATCTATCTAGTCATTCACACATTTTTTTAACATCTAATCATTAACAACAAAAGAGATACATAACATTCAATCACATAACACATGATCTTCCGTGGTTCATCCCTCCTGGGTTACATCCACAAAGATTTGGTTACTCTACTCTTTTATGATTCTAGTTCCAGAACTATAGCGCCTCACGCATTACAATTCTCCATCAGAACAGGTTGAGATCTACAATGAGGCGGACTAGATCACACCAGGCTCCTCAGCTTGTGATCTAACCCTCAAGATCTACCCTATTTCCTCTCCTCAACTCAACAACTTACAAAATTGATCGGCTTTACAATCATTCTGTCTTTTTACATCATCATAACACTGACCACCAACCCAAAACAAACAATAACAAACCCCCCTAAATACAACACTGACCTAGACCTCCTAGATACCTTCTTATACATATTTTCATCTTACCATCCATTACATTCTCTTACCAAAACCCTAACCCTATCACGGCTAGGTCTTGTTGCATGCATGCCTCACATGCCTTCCTCTTCTACATGCGTGTTTGTTTTGCACATGCTTCTTTTCCTGCATGCACGTCTGCCTTACACATGCTGCTTCTTCTGTATGCACATTCGCCTCCCACGTCGTGTTTTTCCCTCAAAACTAGACTGCGCCCAACAATGGTCATATGATCTTGAGTTGGAATGACTCAAGGAACAATGCGAAGGAACGATCAGTTCAAGTGTACCATTGCTTGTGTACATGATGCATAAGTATGGTGACACTTCATCAATGACATTCAGACAGATTGGAGATGAAGGAGATGGCCCAACCAACCATCCACCTACACCTTCAAACTAGACTGTAGCACGTTGGCTCGTTGTCTCGGTGGGAGGTAGTGAGGCCAATGAGACACCTTGAGGAGGTGCCTTGGTGAAAATTATTGAGAACACAGTGGGTGACTTGATGGATTGGATAAAACAAAGAGTTACAAATGTGACAAATTTGCAAACAGAAACAAATGTTTGAACATGAAGATGTGAGTTCTTGAAACAGAGGCGCGATGATTGGATTAGCTACCCAATCAACCAAAATCACAAGGGAATCCAATGCACAGAAGCATGGGCAGATGGATCGAAGTATGGAAGAAACAATAAGTCAGAGGGCAACGATGCTTCCTAGATTGATGAAACTTCCTAAGGGGAGTTTTCCTTGATGACAACGGTTGAGAAAACAATAGTCCTTGAGTGGTGATGATATCCAAAGATGGGCAGGGACGCCATGGAAATTGACGAATGTTGTCGGGGATGACAACAACTTGGAGTGGGGTAGGATGTAAGGTCTCCCATGACACCCATCGAGTGCACATGCTCCTTGGGAATATTCAACGATGAAATAGATAAAGAGCACAAGGAAGAAGTGATCGGTTGGGTGAACGAAGATGTTAGGGTGTGGGTAGGAGCATCTTGGGTGCACGATGGTGATGCATGACACCAAGTACGCAAACACCTTACTTTCTTTAGAACGATTGACAAAGACTTGGGTTGTATTTGGGAAAGGGAGGGACAACTTGGGAGCAGCCCAAGGAATGGACTTGTCTTCCCTCGACAACATGGGCGTGCCAGAGAGGTTGGACGACCCCATTGGCACACCCCCGAGGAGTCACAGCGATTAGCACGAAGAGCACAAAAAAAAAAGGGCTGTGCACCCAAGGATGGGGGATAGCGGTCCAAGAAATGAATGATTGATGGGCCTACGAGCTTTCGATGGGTGCACTGGGCCCACAGAAGGGCGTGATGAGTTAGTTGAGTGTGGGTTCGTGAAGGGGCATGAGACACCCAAGAGACATGATGTTCCACACAAGTCACTCTTAGAGTCAATATAAAAGAAAAAGTGCACAGCCAAAGGAAGCATAGAGCATTTTTGGCAAGATATTTGGAGAGCAAGTCTGAGGCAAGTCTG
>SNQJ01S0038965.1:30009-54689 GCA_010110895.2 Picea sitchensis | reverse complement strand
TGAAAATTTAGATCAGTCACTTTGATTCCTCTACCAAAATTTTGATATTTATGTTTGATGGGTATATTGTACATTACAATACATATCATGGAAAATTTCAATGTAATTTAGGTTTAGGGAAACCAATTCCAGAAATTTTACCTATTTTACCTCATCGTGCTTGATTATTTTCTCACTTAGTATTCTTCCCACTCCAATATGCTAAAAATACTGATCACTGATTGTGCTCCAATGAATCGAATCGATCCACAACCATTTACAATACGTATCTCTAGATTGTATTCCAATGCATCTAGATTGTATTCCAATGCATCTGTTCAATCTGCTTTACATGCAATTTGTGGTAGTGAGGTTGAGGTAATGACTGCTAATAATCTAAAAGTGGCAATAAAAGGTTGAGTGAATATTAATCTTTATTAATGATGTAAATGTGGTAATCATATGGCTAGATAGTAATTTATTAATATGATGAGGTAAATGTGAAAAAGTAAATAGGTTAACGGATGCATTTATAAATGCAAGGAAGTTATGAGTATTAAATCTCATTCATTGATTTGGAAGGACTACCAAGAATATGCCAACATCTTCAATTGCTAGCCATAACATTAGGATTTAAAATTAAAAGATCATTAAATGTGCCCATTGCCAATAGGTGTACACCTTTCGATGTAATTACTACATATTAATAGTTTCAGATTTTTTCGCAAAGTTTCTTTTGCGTACTATTTTTTCGCAAAGTTTCTTTAGCGTATTTAGCCACAGGTTAATACAAATTTACAATTTCCTAATAAAAACTTGATTCTTGTGGGAAACAATTTTAATTTAAAAAAAAATACTTATTAAAATTATGGTTAACCTAGCAACTTAACCAGTGACTGTTGAAGAGTCTATAACATTTTGCTGCCAGCCATAGCTTATACCTGGTAAGTAGGTTAATAAGTTTAATGAATAATCTGTGTTAATGAGGCGTCCTAATGATTAACTGACGACCATAATGATTAAGGAACCCAGAATGACATGAGAGAGGGTTATTTATGTTAATCTTGAACTTTAATTTGTGGACAGGACTAAGAATATTCTTCTATTATTAAATCTCAAAACACATTGTATATTTTTAATTAAAAGATTGATTAATCTGACCATAACTTATAAGTGGTAAATAGGTTAATAAGTTTAATGAATAATCTGTGTTAAGGAGGCACCCTAATGATTAACTGACGACCATAATGATTAAGGGATCCAGAATGACATGAGAGAGAGAGGGTTATCTGTGTTAATCTTGACCTTTAATTTGTGGACACGATCAAGAATATTCTTCTATTATTAAATCTCAAAACACATTGCATATTTTCAATTAAAAAACTGATTAATTTAACCATATCTTATAAATGATAAGTAAATTAATAAGTTTAATAAATAATCTGTGTTAATGAGTCACCCTAATGATTTAATGATTAACTGACGACATAATGATTCAAAACCAGAATGACATGAAGAAGAGTTAATATTGAACTTTAATTTTGGACAATTAAATCTCACATTCACATTGCATATTTTTTAATTAAAAGACTTATTGATCTGCAAGTTTTCAATGATCCGCAGAGAAGTCGGTCGATGTCAGATTGATGGAACTGACGTAGAAAGCGGCTGGTAGCCACTCCGGCTGAGGAACAGTAATCTATCTACGCTCTATATAAATGGCTCAGCAGCTTCTGAAAAAATAAGCTTCATCCTTCCATGCCCATTCCATTCATTTCTGCTCCCATGGCAGCCTCTATGGATTCCATTGATCATGCTTTGGCTCATGCCGCCGGGCAACAGATCAACTCATCATGTGAATCTGCAGCAACCCACGAGCTCCAGCTTTATGAGATGATATTATCTGCTGCCAAGCCCATGGCTCTGAAAGCAGCCGTGTTGCTCAACATTCCTGACATTATAGCCACAAGAGGCAATGGAGGTCCACTTTCTGTTGAGAAAATTGCTTCTCACATCGCTGCTGCTAATTCCTCATCTACTAGTAATTCCAATGTGGATGTGGGATACCTCTACAGAATTATGAGGTTTCTTGCTTCCTATGGCGTTTTTACCGAACAAGAAGAAGAAGCCGATCAGGAAGATGGTGCATACACCAAGAACATAAAGTACGGCTTGACAGGCATTTCGAAGCTGCTGGCGCAGGGTGGAAACCAGCAATCTTGTGGGCCTTTCCTGCTCCTGGTAGCGGACAAGGTCTACCTGGAGGCTTATCAACATTTGCACGAATCTGTCTTGGAGGGCTGCTACACATTTAACAAAGCTTATGGTATGAGTCCCTGGGAATATCTGGCCAGCAATCCTCAAGGCAACCGGATTTTCAACGAGGCCATGGCCAGTAACAGTAGTGCTGTCATGGCTTCAGTGGCGAATATGTATGGAGATGGGTTTAAGAGCATAAACACGCTAGTAGACGTTGGAGGAGGTATGGGCTCTTCCTTGTCCATGATTGTGAAGGAACATTCACACATTCGTGGCATTAATTTCGATCTCCCTCATGTCATCGCCACTGCGCCTCCCATAACTGGTAAGATTTGAAACCTTGGTCACCCTCAATCTAAATTTGTTGATGTAAAACGATAGCAGGTAGATGATGATTTACAGAAAGTTATAACTAGGAACGAGCGAGTGTTGCAGGAGTGGAGCATATGGAGGGAAATATGTTCGAGCAGATACCTTCAGCCGATGCAGTCATGATGAAGGTGATGAATTCATTTATGGTTTTGCATTTGCATACGAAATTTAGTTATTATTATTGCTACATTTTGAGAGCTAAGATATTGTATTATCATTATTGCAGTGGATTATTCATGACTGGGAGGACGAGGAGTGTGTGAAGTTGCTGCGAAGAAGCTACGAGGCAACGCCAGCGAACGGAAAGGTGTTAATTGTGGAAGCAATTGTTGAAGGAGGCAACAAAACTGAAAGTATGTCGAGGCGATTGGGTTTGTTATATGATATAGCGATGATGGTTTATACAACGGGTGGGAAGGAGAGAACAGAGGAAGAATTCAAAGCGTTGTTCCAGAGGGCAGGCTTCAAGAGCTACGCCATCATCAAGTTGCCTTTCCTTCAAGCGCTCATTGTGCTTTCCAAATCCTAAGAAGCTGTTGTGTTGCGCTCAGGATTATCGTGGTTAATGTTAGTTTATCTATACAAAGCTGAGGTGCTCTGGTTGCTAGCTTGCATCTATTTTTATGTTTATGTGCTTAAGCCAATATGTATTCTGTGGGTATTTTGTAATAGGAAGGGGTGTGTTTATGTGGTAGGTCAATAATATGCATTATGTGAGTTTGTAATAGGAAAGGGGTGTGTTTATGTGGTAGGTCAATAATATGCATTATGTGAGTATTCTCTATTAAGAAGGAAAATCATAACGTAAATAATGGGTGAGTGTAAGTTAATCATGGTTTGTTATGACACATTAGTAGCAATGTAAGTATAGAAAAACAACAATCTATTGACATGGAGAGATGATTAGAGGTACTTTTACAATTTATTTGAATATGGTGCAAGAAGATGAAATGTAAGAAATCAAATTAGCTTCAAAAATATATAATTTTTATGTATGAAATTTGTGTATGACTATGTGAAATTATAGTTTTTCTGACTGTTTTTCCTGTGAAATAAACCATGATGCATAAGTTCCCATTAGTGATACATGTAAAGGTAAAACTAAATTAAAAAAAACAAACAATATTTGAAACAAAAAAATCATATATTTGAAATATGCATAATCAGATGTGTGTGTGTAATTTTATTGATTATGGACATAATATATGTAGTTTAATTAGTGATGGATTTATGTAGCTTATTTTTAAAAAATGTGAAAAATGGAGAAATTAAGAGGAATTTGGAAAAATGCAAGTTTGTTTTTGCATGCCAAAATGTGCACATGCTTTATAAATGAACACGTGATAATAATACATGCACATTTCAATATGTATGCAACTATTTTTAACATTAAAAAATATTTTAGTAATTTTTTCATAACTTTCTACCCTCACATTCATATTTGGAGTTCTTTAGCTTGTTCAAAAGGTATTAAGAGATTTGTAATGAAGATCTTATGGTAATTTTGTGTGGATTTAGACACTATGCATGGTACATGAACAAAAAATCATATTTTAATTCTTATGACAATGATTTTTATGCTTAAACCATGGGTAGTGTCTTAAGAACTATCTAGTATCATAATCTTTGTAAAGATTCCTATATGACCATGGATAAGGCTTTGAGACCATCCCTCATCAACAAAATCTCCTAATGGTGTATGCATACCACTTGGTGGGTAAACATCTCATTTAAAGAGAGTGGACAATGGTTCAAGACCTACTTTTCTCTCATAAGCGCTAGAATATTCATTTAAAGGTCATATTCCCTTTCTTTTCTGTACTTGACCATGGTCAAGACCCCAAGATACATCCCTAATATGAAAAATATCATATAGGTTTCCATATGCTATTTAGATATCAATGATCCCTTTTGACAGGCCTATGTGGTGTTTTGAGGCCATGTTCATGGATTTAATCCTTAAAATATTTTTATAGAAGTTGAGGCTCTTTTTTTGTCTCCTTACCAAGGTCAAGACCACGAGATCCATACTTTATGCACAAAATGTCCTAATTGTCCCCATATCCCAATCAAAGGCTAACTACCAGTTTACAGGGCCTCTATAGTGGTTCAAGGACTTGTTCATGACTCATGATCGTTAAAAGATCCATTTAGGTCATAAGAACCTTTATTTAACTATCCCATGCACATGGTCAAGGTATTAAAACCCTTCCATTATGTTTAAAACATTATAATCATGAAGATATTTTGTTTAGAGGATAAATACTATGAGCCATAGAATACTAAATTAGATCATATGGCCTTTGTTTTCCTTTGTTGAGCAAAATTAAGGCCCTAGGACCCATGGTTGGTACTCAACATATCATATTGATTCCCATATCACACCAACAAGCCAACGATCTAGGTCGATATGGTGGTTTGAGGCCTACTTCAAGGATGAGGACCTTAGAAGATTCCTTTTGGGACAAAGGAATAAGAGCCATATCTTCTGTGAAAAATGTCCTAATGGTAGCCATCCTATTAAAGGACAAAGGTACTTTCTATAGGTTTTGTGGCGGCTTGAGAATCTTTCATGTCCCATAAGTCCTACAATATTGATTTAGGGATTAATGACCCTATTTTCCTCCCCCAATCATGTTTAAGGCCTCAAGACCCAGTGTTATTACACAAAAATTCTCAATGGTGCCCCTATCCCACTTGCATGCAAAGGTACTTTTTAGAGGGCCCGTATTGTAACTCTTGGCCTTGATCATGGTACATTAGCCCAAGAATCTTCAATTAGGATGTAATTTCCCAAATTTCTCCCCCAACCATGGTTAAGGCCTTAATACCCATCCTTGATGCATCAAATGTCATAATGGTACCCATATCTCACTCAAAGGATGATGATTCCATAATGTGGACGTCTTATGTGGTTTATTGATTTGTTTATGGCCCTTGATCCCTAAAGGATTAATGAAGGACTGAAAGGCCTTATTTTTGTCACTTGACTAGGGATAATGCCTTAAGACACCCATTCCTAGAGCACAATACTTCATAATGGTACCCTTATTCTACTCAAAGGCTAAAGATCACCTATAAAGGGCCTATGTTGTGACTTAAGGTATTGTTCATGAATAATGAGCCTAAGAGAACCATTTATGGTGTAAGGCCCACACTTTCCTCCCTTGATTATGGTTAAGGAATTGATACCCATCCCTACTAAAAAAAATTCTTTATCATGCCCATATCCCACTTGTATGTCAAAAGTCCACTTTAAAGGATCTATGATTTTGTTTGAAGTGTTGTTCAAGGACCACTAGCTCAAGAATATTAATTTAGAGCCTAATTCTCTTAATTTATCCCTCAACCATTGTTCAAGACTTGAGACCCATCCCTAGTGTATAAAACGTTTTAATGGCATCCATATCGCACTTTGTTGGAAATGAAATCCTATACAGGTCATGTTTTGTGGTGTATGGTTTTGCTCATGGAACTTGGTCCCTAAAAAATTCACCTAGGGCCTAAGAGCATTATTTTTCTTCCATGCACATTTGCAAGGCCTTGAGACCCATCTTCACTATCCAAGGGATTATAGGAGCAACCATATTCTACTTAGAAGACAAATAGCTCATTTAGATGTCCTTTTTGGTTCTATATGCGGCGATGGATTAAAGTCTATATTATTCATCATTAAATTTATAAAAACATGATATGTAATCATGATATAATGCTAAAATGTGATAAGTGTTGCAACTCCCATTGTTGTAACACATGTTGTTGTAACACGGTGTGGTATCATGTTGTTGTGACACAGTGTTGTAACACAATGTTGTAACACGTTGTTACAACACTCGTCTTGTAATACGTTGATTTATTGAGAATTTTGATACTTGTAGATTCCCAACACCCAACGCATTTGGTGGAGGAAAACAAGAAACAATTGGGGAAAAAGAGTTGGTTTGGTTTCCAAAAATTTTTCATTGGGGAAAAGAAAGAAACAATCTAGTTAGGGAAGAGATAGAGGAGAGGAAACATAAAATGGACGTTAGTAGAAAAAGAAGAGCAGAAGAAGAAATGCCATTTTTTTTAGATGGATAGCGTGGAACAATGAGCACACATTCAATTAGAGTTTGAATAAACATTGTGCCAGATTTGGCTGAAATGTAATGAGGCTATGAGAGACAATTTTATATCTGGTTAATAAATAAATCTGACTTCATGTTTAATGGTGTTATCTCTTGTTTCCATATTTTTCCTGCGAATGTAATTTCTCTTGGAATTCTTTAAATTTTTCAATTTATGTTAATATTATTAGCTATTAGTTGTGCACTCTATGGGAAGAAACCTATTCATGTACGTGATTTAGTGCAAGATCGAGGGTGAATGCCTCAAGTGGTATCATAGTTGGTTAAGCTCCTAAGTTGCGAGACAAAGTTACTGAAAGTAAGGCTTGTGAATGTTAGTCTGAGTGAGGACTTCAAGACAACTTGTAAGTATGCCACCACAAAGGGTAGGAGAAACACAAGGAGGTTCTAGAAATAGAGAGTTAGAGGAATTATGAAGGAGAATAGAAGAACTAGAACAGAAGGCTTGGAGAGCATGAAACAAATTTAGAGTCCGAGAATGTTCCTGAAGAAGAGACAAATGTTGAGGAAGTACACCTAATAGTACAATTGATATCTTTTTTGAAAGATAGAGGTAGTGTAAGGGTGGAATTTTCATGCTATGATGGTAGTTTGAAAGATGAGACTCTCATTGGCTAGATAGGAGAGCTCGAAAGATATTTTGAGAATGGAAATGTTTAGGATCCCAATTTGGTTTGATTTTCCATGACTAAGCTAAAGGGTTATTCTACACTCTGGTGGGATATGTTACAAAAGGATAGAGTATACAATCGACATAAGACGATTATAACCTAGAGGAAGATGGTGAGTAAAATCAAGGATAAATTCATACTTGTCGATTACTAGCAGAATTTGTGAAAGAAGGTGCAAAACTTGAGGCAGAAAGAGATATATGTTCATGAATATATTGAGGAATTTTTTAAACTATCGCTTAGATTAGGGATAAAGGAACCAAAATATCAAAGAGTGGAAAGATATGTAAATGAGTTGAAATACCAAATTTAGGATGAGATGAGTACACATTAATTTCATAATGTAGATGACGCCTATGAATTTGCTTTGATGGTGGAAGAAAATATTGATAGAAGGTTGCAATAGAAGTTCCAGGTAAAAGGAACTAGAGGCTGCTAGAAGCAATGAAAAGGAAGATGAAGTGACCAACAACTAGAGTACAAGAGGAGGACGTGGCACTGGAAGAGGCAAAGGATTTAGTAGAGGTAAGTATGTGATAACTTGTTACATATGCAGAGTGGAAGGTCACAAGGAATTTGAATGTGATCTAAGAAGAAAAATATGGGGAGAAGAAATGAGGCTGGAACATAAGCTACCCAAGAAGTTGAGGCACCAGTTGTGGAAACAAGATGGAAATACTTCGACAATAGTAGGTAGAAAACTTGATGTTTATAAGAGTATTACTTAAGCCCGAGATAAAGACAATACAAGAGCATGAGCAGAGAAAGACATTTTTTAAAGCTAAGTGAAAAATTTAGGATAAGTGTTGTCATCTGCACATGGATGGTGGATGTACAAAAAATTTAGCATCAACATAGGTAATGGAAAATTTAAAATTTAAGATTATTCCACATCTAAATCAGTATCGAGTTTCGTGGTTGAAAAAAGGACAATGAGTAACTATGACTGAGAAATGCTTGTTAACTTTCCATTTGGAAATTTTAGTGAGCATGTATTGTGTGATATAGTAAGGATGGATTCCGGTCACGTACTACTCATAATACCTTGGTTCTTTGACAGAAAATTTTTCCATGATGAAAGGAAGAATACTTATGATTTTTTAAAACATGGAGAAGGGTACATATTGGACCCAACGGTAGAGATTGAGTTAAGTGGTAGTGATTGAAAAAGAAACGACAACAAAAATGTTTGTAGAAATAGTCGAATTATGATGTGTTCAACCAAAGAATTTTAGAGAGAACATAAAAAGATCCATTTTTGTTTGGCCTTAATGCCATGACAAGTTCTATATAGTGGAAAGATGAGCTCTGTGACACCAAAAAACTCAACCTTTATTAAATGAATTTCAAGATATTGTTGGATATGATCTACCAATAGGTTTACCTCCCTTCAGGAGTATATCACTTCAAATTGATTTGATACGAGGATCAATTCTACTAAATAAAGATCCTTATCAGATGACTCTAGCATATAGCAAAGAAGTGAATAGATAGGTACAAGAGTTTCTTGATATAGGATTGATCTGAGAGAGTTTAAGTCCCTATATTGTACCTAAAATATCGACACCAAATAAAGGTAGTGAATGGATAATGTGTACGAATTCATGAGCTATCAACAATGTTACTATTAAGTACAAGTTTCCCGTACTAAGAATGGATGACCTCATGGAATGTTTGAGTGGGGAAAACTACTTTTCAAATATCGAATTGAAGAGTGGGTATCATTAGGTTCAGATAAAGGAATATGATGAATGGAAGACAACAGTCAAGATGAAGGATGGATTGTTTGAGTATCTAGTCATGTCGTTTGGGTTAACCAATATCCCAAGTACATTCATGAGAGTTATGAATGAAGTTTTGAAGCCATTTTTGGGAAAGTTTGCTTTCATGTATCTCAATGAAATTTTATTTTCAGTAAAACCATAGAAAAACACCTAAAGCATGTGAGAAAGGTGTTATAGTGGTTGAAGGAAGAAAAGATTCTAATAAATTTGAATAAATGTATGTTTCTTAAGGAGGAATTAGTATTGGTTGTGGAACCTGATTATCTTCTCGATTCAGAGGTTTTTGTTTTCAGCCGTGTTTATACCCCATGAAGACTTTACATCGTGGAATAATGTATACCCCTCCATGCGGGGGAGTGCAGGGGGGATTTTCCCCCCTACAGGGTCGAAGGGAAAGCAGGCCCCTAGCGGGGGTTCAGGGGAAAATCCCCCAAAAGAAAAAATTCCTTGTAAATGTATATTGTAATTTCATAGTAAATCTATACCATTCAATATAAAGTCTCATATTTGATGGTAGGAGTTATGTTATGTTTTTTTTCCTAGAAGGAAACCCTCTTTTATGAGGGAAATGTAGTGCGGCTATGTATCATGGTGAATATTGTATTCTGAGTGAGGAGTCAGTGAGAGAAAGAAGATGGATTTTGAAAAGGTAAAGGCTATTTCGAAGTGGCTAACACCAAGGTGTACATTTGATGTGAGAAGTTTACATGGTTTGGCGAGCTTCTACAAAAAATGTATTCAAAATTTTAACAATATTTGTGCACCACTAATTGAATGCATGAATGAGAGGATTTTCAAGTGGACAATAGTAGCCATGAATTCATTTGAAGACTTGAAGAAAAAGGAAATTGAACAACACGTTTTGGTGCTTTCATATTTCAGTAAAGTGTTTCAAGTGGATTGTGATGCAAGTGGTTCAATGATTGGAGCAATTTTGAGTCAAGAAGGAAGGTCGATTGCATTCTTCTATGAGAAATTGAATGATGCTAAGAAGAAGTACTTTTTTTATGATAAATGTTTTTATGTGATTGTACAAAGCTTTAAAGAAATGGTGAAATTACTTGTTACCGAAGGAGTTTGTCTTATTTACTTATCATAAGGCATTGCAATACATCAATAGTAAAGGTTAGTTAAATCAAAATCATTCCAAACAGGTAGAACTTTTGTAGAGTTACTCATTTGTTTTGAAGCACAGTTCTATAAAGTCGAATTAAGTTGCATGCGCGCTAAGACAAAGATTAATGTGGTTGAATACTTTGTCAGTGGAAGTTGTTATATTGGAATGTATGAAAGAGTTATATGTAGAAGACACCGATTTTATAGAGGCTTTGAAAGAATGCAAATCACCTTGGAGCATTGATAGAACACCATATTTGGATTTCCACATCCAAGAAATTTTCTTGTTCAAGAAATAAATTTTATACATTCCACGAAGTTCATTCTAGATGAATTTTGTTAGAGAGTTTCATAGCGAAGGTTTGGGTGGACATTTTGGCATTCATAAAACCATAATGTTGGTGAAGGAAAGACACTTTTTGCATAGCATAAAGAAGGATGTTAAAAAGGTTTTTGAGTGCTATAGAATTTTCCAACTTGCAAAAGGAAAGAGTTAAAACACAAGGTTATATACACCATTGCTGGTATCCAAGAGACCATGGGAAGACATAAGTATGGACTTTGTTTTGGGACTACCTAGTATGAAGAACGATCATGATTCAGTGATGGTTGTAGTAGACATGATTTCAAAGATGGCACATTTCATACCACGTAAGAAGACCAACGATTCTACTAAAGTGGTTGTTTTATTTTTCAAAGAGATTGTACGGTTACATGGATTTGCAAGAAGTGTGACTTATGATAAGGATACGATATTTCTTGGATATTTTTGAAGGAAAATTTGGAAGAACATGGGTTCCAAGTTGTTGTACAACTCTACATATCATTCACAAATGATTGGACAGACCAAGGTAGTTAATTGGAGTCTTGATAATTTGTTTAGGATTCTTAGTGGAGAGAAGCTAGGACAATGGGATTTGCTCCCGGCCTAGGATGAATTTGATTACAACGATTCCATGAATAGATATATGGGAAATAGGACATTTTATATTGTTTATGGAATATCATAGAAAGGAGTTGTTGATTTGGTTAAGTTTCCAAATATGGATCAAGACAAAATGAGTGTTGATGCAAGTGAGTTTACATAAAGCATATATGAAAAGCATGAGTAGGTTAAGAGAAAGCTACAATAGAGCAATATCATATATAAACAGGGAGCCAAATTGCAATGAAGACAAAAGGTTTTTGATGAAGCAGAGTTGGTAATGGCACATTTGAGGAAATAAATATTTCCCAGAGGTTGGTATAGTAAAATAAATTACAAGAAAATTGGACCATGTTGAATTTTGAGAAAAAATATGATAATGCATATAAGTTAGAGTTGTCGAAATATTTTGACATTTCTCCAATATTCAATGTGGCCTACTTGTACTAGTTTCATGAGAGAGTATAGTGTGATGAAGAAAGTACCCTGGATGAATGGAAGAAAGAGATACATATTAAACCAACCAAATAATTAGAGAAAATCTTGGTGAGAAGGGTTAGCAATAAAACAAGGAATAAAGAATATTATGAATATCTAGTTAAGTTGAGAAACAAGAGTTCTAAATATGCATCATGGGTTTATGAAAATGAGCTAGCATGCTTACGAGGATCTTCATCTTCTATAGAATCTAGAGTTGCATCCACATGAATTGGAGCTCATTTTTTTCTTACCAAGGATGTATGATGTAGGAGCATCTTTGGCCTCAAACAATCTACATCACCAAAAAACATTTCAATTTCAAGTTAATAAATTGTAAGGTGATATAGGTGTTGCAACTTCCATTGTTGTAACACATGTTGTTGTAACACAATGTTGTAACACATTGGTGTAACATAGTGTTGTAGCATGTTGATGTAACATAGTGTTGTAGCACGTTGTTGTAACACAATGTTGTAACTAGGTGTTCTAACATAGTGCTATAAGACGTTGTCATAACATGGTACTATAACACATTGTTGCAACACCTGTGTTGTAATATAGTTGTTGAAACTCCTGCAATGTAACACATGTTACTGCAACATCAACATTGTAACTCCAGGCAAGGGGAACTTTTTTTAGAATGATATGAGTCATAACTCCACATGTATTGCAAGAATTCCATGACAAGTAGTAGAATAACCAAGTGATGGAAGAAAAATCACTTGAAATGATTAAGGAATTTAACTGCTACAACTGTCTAAGTTTCAAAAACACATTTGGAAAACGACTGAGAATTTGGATAGTTGTATCTTCCCAACAATCAACACATTTGGTGGAGGAAAACAAGAAATGGTTGGGGAAGAGGAGGAGGCTCGGTTTCCAAGAAAGTTTCGGTGGGAAAAAGGAAATAAATAGCCTAGTTTGGGAGGAGATAGAGGAAAGGAAACAAAAGAGGGACGTCGACAGAAACAATAAAGAAGAGGAAGGAACACCATTTTTTTATATGGATAGTTTGGAACAATGAGCATGGCTCTAGTCAGAGTATTGTGCTAGATTTGGATGAAATGTAATGATATTGTGAGAGACAATTTTCTATCTGGTTAATAAATAAATTTGAGTTCCTATTTAATGATGCTGTCTCTTTTTTTCCATATTTTTCCCGTGAATGTAATTTCTCTTTGCATTCTTTAAGTTGTTCAATTTCTATTAATGTTGTTAGTTGTTATATGTGCACTCCATGGGAAGAAACATGTTCTTGTAGGTGATTTAGTATAGGAGCGAGGGTGATTGCATTAGTTTGTGACATTGGGTACATAAACACAACTACGTGGGATGTTCGTGAGGAGGTTTGCTAACAAGGATTAACAATTATCATGAAACAAACATTATTTACATAATATATCCAAAATGTTTCCAATGATATATGATATGCATAGTTTCACCTCTCAGTTATTCACTGATCACTTTTACGTTGTTAGTTACATACACACAAATAATTGGATGATCACAATCACCAAGTAAGAATGAAATGATCCAAGCCACACTAAAACCAACAACCCAAACACACAACCTACATAGTGAAGCCAAAGATAAAACCCCATGCATTTAATCATTAGATGGCATATAAGGTGTTGAAAATGTAATACTTTGTGGTTGTGTTACTTGTAATAGTAATGTACATATGAAGCATCATAGGTGATAGGAAAATTCATACGTTGGAGAATACTAATGGTTTCATATTTGTGTGTTCATTGATCTTCATACTAATGGAATAAACATCTCGTGGAGTTATGAATTTTTTCCACTCCTATCTTGACAGTGGTATTAGATCCAACGCATTAACTCCATGAGCATTTCTGCTTTTGTGCATAAAATTCCCTCTCATATCTATGCCATATATTCCTTCAGAGATTGATTTTGTGTGGATTCTCTCTGCCATATCCTCTCTGGTTTCCTTGGCCTTAGATTCCCACGATTAGAATTATCGACCTATCTCCTCACGCCCTAGACTCCTACATGAAACCCTAACCCTAAAATTTATTCTTCACCACCACACTCTCCCCAGGATAGTTTGTTTATCTCATGCACGTCTGAGGGTATTCTCTCACGCTGCTAACATACCCCTTAGATTGGTATTCTCTGATATTCTTGAACTAATATTCAAGAACGAGTATACATTGGATGGTTTATCCTACATGATTCATTGTTCACTAGTATATCCATTCAATGCTATATATCCATTCGATATTGCATCCATTCACTGGTAGTCTATTACATCCTTTCGTTTCGATATATCCATTCGATATTACATCCATTTGTTGGTATTACATTACATCCATTCGCTGCTATATATCCATTCAATATTACATCACGTACATGAATAGGTTTCTTCCCATAGAGTGCACAACTAATAGTTAACAATATTAACATAAATTGAACAATTTAAATAATTCCAAGAGAAATTACATTCACAAGAAAAATATGGAAACAAGAGATAACACCATTAAACATGAAGTCAAATTTATTTATTAAATATATATAAAATTGTCTCTCATAGTATCATTACATTTCATCCAAATATGGCACAATGCTTATTCAAACTCTAATTGAAGGTGTGCTCATTGTTCCACGCTATCCATCTAAAAAAATTGGCATTTCTTCTTCTGCTCTTCTTTTTCTACTAACGTCCATTTTTTGTTTCCTCTCCTCTATCTCTTCCTTAACTAGATTGTTTCTTTCTTTTCCCCAATGAAAATTTCTTGGAAACCAAACCAACTCTTTTTCCCCAATTGTTTCTTGTTTTCCTCCACCAAATGTATTGGGTGTTGGGAATCTACAAGTATCCAAATTCTAAGTCATTTTCCAAATGTGCATTGGAAATTTAGACAGTTGTAGCGGTTAAATTCCTCAATCATTTCAACTGATTTGTCTTTCATCACTTGGTTATTCTACCACTTGTCACAAAATCCTACAACAACATGTTACAACACTGTGTCACAACAACATGTTACCACACTGTCTTACAACAACGTGTTACAACGTTGTGTTGCAACAACAATGTTACAACAACATGCGTTACAACAATGGGAGTTGCAACCCTTATCACATTTTAGCATTATATCATGATTACATATCGTGTTTTTGGGAAAGTTTGTTGTCATGTATCTCAATGAAATTTTTATTTTCAGTAAAACCATAGAAAAACACCTAAAGCATGTGAAAAAGTTGTTACAGTGGTTGAAGGAAGAAAAGTTGCTAATAAATTTGAAGAAATTTACATTTCTTAAGGAGGAATTAGTGTACTTGGGCTTTGTGATTTCCAATGTAGGCTTGCAGATGGATTTTGAAAAGGTAAAGGCTATTTCGCAGTGGCTAACACCAAGGTGTACATTTGATGTGATAAGTTTACATGGTTTGGAGAGCTTCTACAAAAAATGTATTGAAAATTTTAGCAATATTTGTGCACCACTAATTGAATGCATAAATAAGAGGATTTTCATGTGGACAATAGTAGCCATGAAGCCATTTGAAGACTTGAAGAAAATTGCAATTGACCAACATGTTTTGGTGCTTCCATATTTCAATAAAGTGTTTCAATTGGACTATGATGCAAGTGGTTCAATGATTGGAGCAATTTTGAGCCAAGAAGGAAGGTTGATTGCATTATTTTGTGAGAAATTGAATGATGCTAAGAAGAAGTACTTTGTTTATGATCAATTTTTTTATGTGATTGTACAAAGATTTGAAGAAATGGTGAAATTACTTGCTACCGAAGGCGTTTGTCTTATTTACTTATCATAAGGCATTGCACTACATCCATAGTCACAGTTAGTTAAATCAAAAGAATTCCAAACAAGTAGAAATTTTGTAGACTTACTCATTTGTTTTGAAGCACAGTTCTAGAATTTCAAATAAAGTTGCATATGTACTAAACCAGAGAATAATGTTGTTGAATACTTTGTCAGTGGAAGTCGTTATATTTGAATGTATGAAAGAGTTGTATGTATAAGACACAAATTTTAAAGAGGTTTTGAAAGCATGCACATCACCTTGGAGCATTGATAGAACACCATATTTGTATTTCCACATCCAAGAAAGTTTCTTGTTCAAGAAATAAAGTTTATACATTCCACGAAGTTCATTCTAGATGAATTTTGTTAGAGAGTTGCATAGCAAAGGTTTGCATGGACATTTTGGTATTCATAAAACCATAATGTTGGTGAAGGAAAGACACTTTTCGCATAGCATAAAGAAGGATGTTAATTTTTTTTTTGAGTGCTATAGAATTTTCCAACTAGCAAAAGGAAAGAGTCAAAACACAAGGTTATATACACCATTGCTGGTATCCAAGAGACCATGGGAAGACATAAGTATGGACTTCGTTTTGGGACTACCTAGTATGCAGAGTGATCATGATTCAGCGATGGTTGTAGTAGACAAGATTTGAAAGATGGCATATTTCATACCATGAAAGAAGACCAACGATGCTACTAAAGTGGTTGTTTTATTTTTTAAAGAGATTGTACAATTACATGGATTTCCAAGAAGTATCACTTTAATAGGGATACTATATTTCTTTGACATTTTTGAAGGATAATTTGGAAGAACATGGGTTCCAAGTTGTTGTACAACTTTACATATCATTCACAAATGAATGGACATACCAAGGTGGTTAATTGGAGTCTTCATAATTTGTTGAGGAGTCTTAGTGGAGAGAAGCCATGACAATGGGATTTGGTCTTGGCCTAGGATGAATTTGATTACAACGTTTCCAATTCTGGAGGACAAAATGAGTGTTGATGCAAGTGAGTTTGCAGAAAGCATATAGGAAATGCACGAGTAGGTTAAGAGAAATATACAACAAAGCAATATCATATATAAATAGGGAGCCAAATTGCAATGAAGAAAAAAGGTTTTTGATGAAGGAGAGTTGGTAATGGCACATTTGAGGAAAGAAATATTTCCCATAGGTAGGTATAGTAAAATAAATTACAAGAAAATTGGACCATGTCGAATTTTGAGAAAAAATATGATAATGCATATAAGTTAGAGTTTCCGAAATATTTTGACATTTCTCCAATATTCAATGTGGCCAACTTGTAATAGTTTCATGAGAGAGTAGAGGATGATGAATAAATTTCCCTAGATGAATGGAAGAAAGAGATACATATTAAACCAACCAAAGAATTAGAGAAAATCTTGGTGAGAAGGGTTAGCAATAGAACAAGGAACAAGGAATATTATGAATATATAGTTAAGTGGAGAAACAAGAGTTTTGAATATGCATCATGGGTTTATGAAAATGAGCTAACATGCTTACGAGGATCTTCATCTTCTGTAGAATCTAGAGTTGCATCCACATGAATTGGAGATCATTTTTTTCTTACCAAGGATGTATGATGTAGGATAATCTTTGACCTCAAGCAATCTACATCACCAAAAACAATTCAATTTCAAGTTAATAAATTGTAAGGTGAGATAAGTGTTGCAACTTCCATTTTTGTAACACATGTTGTTGTAATATCGTTGTTGTAACACAATGTTGTAACAATTTGGTGTAACATAGTGTTGTATCACGTTGATGTAACACAGTGTTGTAACTCATTGTTCTAACATATTTATATAATACATTGGCGTAACATTGTACTATAAAACATTGTTGCAACACATGTGTTGTAACATAGTTGTTCAAACACCTACAATGTAACACACCTTACTGCAACACCAACATTGTAACTCTAGGAAAGGGGAACTTTTATTAGAATGATATGAATCATAACTCCACATGTATTGCAAGAATTTCGTGACAAGTGGTAGAATAACCAAGTGATGGAAGACAAATTACTTAAAAACTGCTACAACTGTCTAAGTTTCCAAAACACATTTGGAAAACGATTGAGAATTTGGATAGTTGTATCTTCCCAAGAATCGACACATTTGGTGGAGGAAAACAACAAATGGTTGGGGAAGAGAAGGAGGTTTGGTTTCCAAGAATTTTTTAGTGGGGGAAAGAAAGAAATTCTAGTTTGGGAGGAGATAGAGGAGAGGAAACAACAGAGGGATGTTGGCAGAAACAATAGAGCAGAGGAAGGAACACCATTTTTTTTATATGGATAGTTTGGAAGAGTTAGGATTCCTCTAGTCAGAGTTGAATGAGTATTGTGCTAAATTTGGATGAAATGTAATGAGATTGTGAGAGACAATTTTCTATCTGGTTAATAAATAAATCCGAGTTCCTATTTAATGGTGTTGTCTCTTTTTTCCATATTTTTCATGTGAGTGTAATTTATCTTTGAATTCTTTAAGTTGTTCAATTTTTATTAACGTTGTTAGTTTATATATGAGCACTCCATGGGAAGAAACATGTTCTTGTAAGTGATTTAGTATAGGATCGAGGGTGATTGCATCAATTTGTGACATTGGGTACATAAACACAACTACTTGGGATATTCATGAGGTGGTTTGTTAACAATGATTAACAATTATCATGAAACAAATATTATTTACATAATATATCCTTACACCATTTAGTACTCTCCAAAATATTTCCAATGATATATGATATGCATAGTTTCACTTTGATCACTTTTAAGTTGTTAGTTACATAAACAAAAATAATTGGATGATCACAGTCACCCAATAAGCATGAAACGATCCAACCCACACTAAACCCAACCACACAACCTAGTGAAGACAAAGATCAAACCCCATGCATTTAATCATTAGATGACATATAATGTGTTGGACATGTAATAATTTGTGGTTGTGTTACTTGTAATAGTAATGTACATATGAAGTATCATAGGTGATAGGAAAATTCATACTTTGGAGAAGACCAATGGTTTCATCTTTGTGTATTTATTGAGCTTCATACTAATGAAATAAACATACCGTGGAGTTATGAATTTTTTCCACTTCTAGCCTGATAGTGGTATCAAATCCAACATCATTAACTCCATGAGTGTTTCTCCTCTTGTGAAAAAAACGCCCTCTCCCATCTATGCCATCTATTCCTTCACAAACTGATTATGCGTGGATTCTCTCTGCCATATCCTCTCTTGTTTACCTGGCCTTATATTCCCACGACTAGAATCATTGACCTATCTCCTCATGCCCTAGACTCCTATGTGAAACCCTAACCCTAAAATTTATTCTTCACCACCACACTCTCCCCACGATAGTTCATTTATCTCATGCATGTCTGAGGGTGTTCTCTCACGCTGCTAACATACCTCTCAGATTGGGATTCTCTGATATTCTTGAACTAGTATTCAAGAATGAGTATACATTGGGTGGTGTATCCTATGTCATTCATTGTTCACTGGTATATTTATTCGTTGCTATATATCCATTTGATATTGCATCCATTCGTTGTTAGTCTATTACATCCTTTCATTTCTATATATCCATTCAATATTACATCCATTTGTTGGTATTATATTACATCCATTCGTTGTTATATATCCATTCAATATTACATCCATTCTCAATGATTCATGCCTTACCTCGCCTTATGATTTTACTTACCTTTCTTTCTTTCTCTCCACTCGTTGGTAGCTACATCCATATTTCTCCATTCAGGTCCGAGTATCATCTCATTTACTTGGTGATCGTGTCTGTGTAGGAGGAGTGAAGTAAATATACGACTGCATATCCCAATGCAACTAAGTCAAGGCATTGAACAAGTTACTGGTTGAAGGAGTGTAGAGATCAAGATACTACTACCTAACGACTAGACTCCAGTGTCAAATTTCCAGGCCATATATTTGTGTATCATTGTTCATTTCTTGCAAACATCATATTTTGTCCTACAAAATAAAACCCTAACATCTTCTCTCACTCACATTCATGATTTTTTTTCCTTTTGTTCCAAGACCTAGAAAATATTAGAGTTGATTGTGAAGTTGCTTGCGAAGAGATCCTTTTAGATATTTGAGATAAGAGAATCTTGTTTTCAAACATGGGATGCAAAAAGAAGAAGCTCATAGGTAGGGGGTTGGCATAATCTCCTTAAAAAATACGACCTTCATTGTACTTACTCCAGAATGAATGGGTCACATGAAGCCTCTGGCTACAGAGTTCCATGGCAGAAGATCAAAGATGAAAGACAGAGTTAGAAAGAAGACACATATAGAAATTTAGAGCCAACATAAGGTAAAGCACATGTTCATTATGTTGTTTCATACTGCAATATAGGAGTAACTAAAGAGTTTTTTAATACTTCATTTTCTTCTTGGGGAGATGCATGGCTTCTTGACACAGGAACAACCTCTCACATGAAATTTCGAATAGATTACTTCGAAAACTTCGATGACAATGTAGATGGCCTAGTGTACTTTGAAAATAGATCAAGTCTCAAACCTTTGGGAATGAGCACCACCAGGCTTAAGTTGCTTGGAATCCCATATTTTCTTCTGCACAATGTAATCTATATTCCCGAGCTTTAAAGAAGATTGGTGTCCCTTGTGCACATTAGAAAACAAGGCCACTCTATTGATATGTTCGATGGAAAAGTTGAGATAAGGAAGTATTTTGATAACATGGTTGTCATGACCGGAATAGAACATGGAATATTGTTGAAGTTGAATGGGACCATCTACCCATACACACAATGTTGCATACCTCTCTCATCATGACTCAGGTATAATTCCATCTAGTCTTTTGTGACATGCTAGATTTGGCCATATTAATTATGACAGTCTATGTTTTTTGAGAAAGAATGGTGTTTCTTGTTTTCCTACTATTCCTAGGAAATTGAAACAATGTGATGCTTGTATCATTGGAAAATATAGAAAACAACCCTTTCATGATTCCACTTCCAGAGCATGTAGAAAACTTGAATTGATTCATTCTAATTTGTGTGGCCCTATGCATGTTCCTTCTGCAAATGGAAAAAAAATATATCATGACTTTTATTGATGATTACACCATGATGTGTTGGGTGTACTTGCTGAAATATAAATCACAAGATTTTGAAACATTTAAAAATTTTCATGTATGGATTCAAAATGAAGCTCAATAGCATACTGGCTCTCTTCGCAATGATAATGGAAGAGAGTATACTTCTAATGAATTTGAAATTTACCTTCACCAACATGGGATCAAACATAAAACAATAGTTCCATACAATCCTCAACAAAATGGTGCAGCTGGAAGAATGAACAAGACACTCCTAAATATGGTTCGTTCCTTGATGTTTTTGAAGAATGTTGAGTTGATGTTTGGGATGATGCAGTTCTATTTGCAGTTTGTGTCAAAAACAGGTGTCCATATCATGCTATCAAAAACAAGACTCCATATGAAATGTGGTATGGCCACATTCCTTCGGTGAGGCATCTTAGGGTCTTTGGTTCCACTTATTATGCCTTGATTCCTAAGGATCAAAGAAGCAAGATTGATTCAAGGAGTCATAAGTGCATCTTCTTGGGGTACTCAAATACCACCAAGGGGTATCTCCTTTACGATGAGACAACCAATAATTTTATCCCTTCCAAAGATATGATCTTTCTTGAATCCACCAAGAAAGATGAAATTGTTGAGAGGAAGCATGATCATCTGGACAGATTCACTCGTGTAAAGACATATAAAGAATTTGATGATGAGATTCCATATCTTGAAGGGGGGATCCCTATATTGGGTCAATCTCTTGAATCTTCCTATGAAGCACCATCTACCCCTCATGAATAATTTCCTACCACTTCATTAGAACCTTAAGCTCATTTAGATGATGTGATCGAGAGGATTGAAAAGTTGAGGCTTGATGATAACTAAACACCATCTCAATCAACCGAGCAACCTAGACCATATTAGAAAGTTCCACCAAAATGGCTCATAAAAACACTTGAAAATTTCCATCCTGATGAGGTCGAAAAGACAGGAACCATATTGTCCTCAAAACAAGATGGAGGTAATGTAGATAATTCAAACTCAGGTGATGTAGATGACATGGATGTTTCATAATATTGTGAGTTGAATTTATCTACTAACCTTGAACTGACTTTACTTAAAGAAGCCACTTCTCATGATGAATGGAAATAATCCATGTAGAAGGAATATGATGCTCTCATCAAGAATGGGACATGGAAGTTGGTGGATCCTCCATGGGGAACCAAACTAATTGACTGCAAGTGCGTATTCAAGAACAAGTACATATCATATGGCTCAATTAACAAGCACAAATCAAGGCTCGTGGAAAAAATGTTTTCACATAAAGAAGGTGTTGATTATGAATAAAATTTTGCCCCCACTACAAAATGGGCTACCATCCACACTCTATTTTCCATGGAAGAAAAAAATGGATGGAAAATTCATCGAATGGACGTGAAGACTTCCTTCTTGAATGGAGACTTGAAAGAGAATGTGTTCATGTCTCAAATATAAGGATTTGTTGTGAAGGGAAAAGAACACAAGGTATGCAATATCATCAAATCCTTATATGGCTTGAAACAAGAACCGTGAGCATGGTATGAAAAGTCAACCAAGCATCTTCTAAAATTAAATTTCAAGCATTTCAATATTGACAATGCAACTTTGTTTGTCAAGAAAGTTAGAAAAAAATTGTATATATTGTAGTATATGTGGATGATCTATTGATAACAGGGAACAATGAGAACTACATTCCACCCATAAAGAATTAGTTGAAGAAAGGATTGGAGATGAAAAATTTGGGACATCTTCACTACTATTTGGGAACTGAAATGTTTTCAAATCCAATGTACATATTCATCTCCTAGAAGAAGTACATTGGAGAATTGTTGAACACGTTTGGCATGACTGAGTGCAATAATGTTTCTACTCCAATGGAATAGAATTTGAAACTCACATCAAAGGAAGGGAATGAATTTGAGGATGCAACCAAGTATAGATAGCTTGTAGGAAGTCTTATCTATCTTACTACCACCAAACCTTTGTTGTTGGGATTCTTTCTAGGTTCATGCAAAATACTTGTGAAGGACATTGGTTTGTTGTAAAAAGAGTTCTAAAATACTTGAAATGAACTCAACATTTTGGACTCAAGTACTCTAAGGGAGATGACTTCAACATGATCAAATACTCTGATTCAGACTTTGTTGGGGATAAGGAAACTAGAGTATCAACTTCAGGCTATCTCATGAGTCTTGGATCAATAACTGTCTCCTGGAGATCACACAAACAATCAATCCCAATAGATTCCACAACAAAGGAAAGATATGTGGCAGCTGCATAAGCGACACAGGAGATTGTGTGGCTTAGGAAAATACTTGAAGATTTGCAGAAGAAACAAATGAATTTTAATCCTCTTCTAGTTGACAATAATTTTGCAATCAAGTTGGCCAAGAATCCCATATTCCATGATCGAACCAAGCACATTAACACAAAGTATCACCTGATTCGATATCATGTAGAGGCCTAGACTATTCATTTGATACATTGTTCGACATTGAGAAAATTGTGGACATCATCACCTAAGTGCTTGGAAGAGAAAAAATTGAGAAGTTTAGAATGATGTTTGGACTCACACACACCCCTTCGATTAAGGGTGGGAATTTTGGATGCATAATCTTTTCTGGTTGTGTTACTTGTAACAATAATGTACGTATGAAACGTCATAGGTGATAGGAAGAATCATACGTTGGAGAAGACTAACAGTTTCATCTTTGTGTATTTATTGAGATTCATACTAATGGAATAATCATCCCGTGGATTTATGAATTATGTCCACTCTTAGCCTGACATAAGGCCTGAAACCTATCCTACAAGATCTATCAAATAGATATATACATAGTAGGACACAACAAATGTAAAATTATTGAGTGGAGACACACATCAAGCCCCATGCATTTAATCCTTAAATTGAATGTGAGGCATGAAACCAATACCACAAGTTGTATTGAACACATAGATAGATAATATGATAAAATAAATGTAAAGAATGATTTATGACAATGAGATTTACATTGCAAGGTTTTAAATTCGATGTCAATATCATGCATAATGATGTAAAATTATGATGGAGTAGAGTGTTGCATTCCTATTTGGCCATCAAGTATAGTGACACAATTTGATGCAAAGGATGATGTAAATATAGATTCAAAAGAAACTTAGGATAAGGTTTATGCATCTCAAGCAACCTTAATAGTGCATATGTGATGTAAATTTGTTATGTTGGAACCCTGTATTGTAGTAGTTGAGGTTGGGAAGTACATTGTTTGGTGTGCTAGTGAGAAAACTAATATTGTCTTATGCCATTTGCTTATTGTTCGATGATTTCAATAACATAATATCTTTTACAAATAATCCTTTAGATAAAACAAGTTGAAATGTCAATGTTTAGAACATTGCTAGCAAGATATATATTTACAAAAAAGATCACTAACCTCCCATTATGGGGTGGGGTCCAATGGTTACATAAGTTGACCAACAGAAAAAATGGTGGATGAAGAATAGGTTCTATGATAAAGGTTAAAGGTATTTATCAATTTAAAATTTTAAACCTCAATATTAAACCACAATCACAACTTTACATTCTTATGAGTGAAACTGAAGTTGGTCCATTAGTGTTCATTTAAGCCCATTTATGTTTCCTTGGGAAGAATTCCAAACATGCGCAAAATAGATGTAATTCACTTTTACCACTGGATCACTATGGTTTTGGGATTTATATTAAGGATGTCATCAATCAAACAAATGTTTCCTATCAAAAGTTTCTCTTCTAAGGTGTCCAAATATGCGCAAAATAGATGTAATTCACTTTTACCACTAGATCGTTACAGTTTTGTGATTTGTATTAAAAATGTCATCCATCAAACAAATGTTTCCTATCAAAAGTTTCTCTTCTAAAGTGTCCCATAAACCACTTTGTTGACCTTAATTTATCAAAACTTTCTCTTCTAAGGTGGCCCATAAACCACTTTGTTGACCTTAGTTGTACCCCTTTGATGCGATATTAAATAAAAACATGAATGAGATAAAGATCGTATTATATACA